>JALGBA010002470.1:0-201575 GCA_023970755.1 Azemiops feae
AAGCGGTGAATGCTCCAACACTGGAAGTTTTTAAGAAGAGACTGGACAGCCATTTGTCTGAAATGGTATAGGGTTTCCTGCCTGAGCAGGGGGTTGGACTAAATGACCTCCAAGGTCCCTTCCAACTTTATTATTGTTGTTGTTGTTGTTATTATTATTATTCTCTGCATTTGATTCTCCATTCTCAAATGAGCCAGTGCTTGTGTAAAAGATGCTTTTTCTTAGTGTGTATATATTACATCTTGTAAATTTATTTTCAAAGATTCTAAGCTTTTCAGAGCAAGGATTTTTATCTTTCTGCCATTTCCTTCTATAACTATACACAGTAAAGTCAATCAGTTCATTTAACTTCTCCCTCTCCACCACCACAGACATTCCCCACCTCAAAGTTTTGCTTCATCTTTCTCTCAAGGAATTGAATAATATGCCAATTTCCCAAAGACAGCTTTTTATGTGTTCCCTTGTATGCCATTAGTCTTGAATATTCTTTGTTAAATTGCTTGAATGTTTATAGGGTTTAATATTAACCTCAAATATAATCTTGTTTGGTAATTAATATGGATTCATTAAAAATCTGAACTGTTCAGCCCCAACAGGTTAAGTGTTGAAAGAGGCCTGAATTTATAACAATGTGATGTCATGTTTCACTATGTATTTTCAGTTATACTTCCAGCCTTCTTTTTAGCTTGTAACAGAGTTTTGGTTTAGCACAATAACAAAGAGAAAAATACCTGTTGCCTTAGATCAGTGGTGGTGAACCTATGGCATGGGTGCCAGAGGCGGCACTCAGAGCCCTCTCTGTGGGCACGCGCCATCGCCCCAGTCCTAGGCCTTCAGCTGGGTTTTATAAAACCTTTTCGCTTTAGGCCTCCGCCGCCATGTGCAAAAAAAAAAAAAAAAGGTTCAATCAGTCAATTTCAACTTCTCACGGGAAAAAAAAGATCTTGCAAAGTTGGAATTGATTGATTGAACTTTTTAGTCCCACCCAGTCCGCCGTTACCACCACAGCCACGCCCAGCCAATGGGCCACGCCCACCCAATGGGCCACACCCAGCCAATGGGCCACATCCACCCGGCACTCGACGATGCATAAGTGGGTTTTGGGTTGCAGTTTGGGCACTCGGTCTCTAAAAGGTTCGCCATCACTGCCTTAGATAATTATTTAAGATAAAATATATCTTAGACCTGGAGGCAAATCTCAATGAAATCTTTACAGTATAATTTATAATATTCTAAGTAGGCATGTGAATTGCATAGATCATGCTTCAAATAAAATATATGAGAAAATTCACAAAGTATGACTTCAAAATTACACTTCTTCTCAACACTTACAGAGGTATATTTTACGTATTTAGATTTTGGTTAATATATATAAAAAAAGAGAAAAAGAAATGTCATGAATGAAGCCAGAAAATAGTTTATTTGATGAATTTTATTAAGCTATGCTACTGAAAGCATAACATCAGATAAAATATTTGCTTAATATTTATATTTAATAATAATAGTAATAATAATAATAATAATCTCCAATGAGGTACTACCTTGACATGGTTGTGGGCAGTGGTGGGTTTCAAATAATTTAACAACTGGTTCTCTGCCTCGCCTTCCCTCCACCTTGGTCAGGGTGGGCTGCTCAGGGGGTTGGCTGGGATGGGGGCAGAAGGTCCCAGCAGGTGGAGGGGTAGGAGCTCCCGGTTACGGAATTGCTGGAGGTCCCAGCTGGGGAGGGCAGGGCTGTCGCAGCCAGCCAGGCACCGAAGTGCTGCCGAAAGTAGCAGAGTCTGTGTGTGCGTCTGTTACACGCTCATCCCGCATCAGCCATGCTCCATGCCTCAGATCAGCTGCAGCGCACCATGGAGAGCATGGGTAACACAGGGTGAGTATGTGGCAGGCAGGCACACGGACTCCGCTGTTTTCAGTGGCGCTTCTCAGCCGTTTTTCCTCTTTCTTCTCCCTGTTCCTCCTTCCCTCACGGTGGCTGCTCCACTTCCCGTCACTCCATTGCAGCACACATTGCAACCCAGGATCCACTTTGACAGCAGCAGGATTTGGGAGATGGTGAATCCCCCATGTCTGCTGACCAATTGCCATGCCACCTCTCGGGACGGCACCGAAAAAAGCAGAGTCCATGTGCGTGCCTGCCTCATGCTCGCCCCGCATCCACCATGCACTCCACACCTCATCAGCTGCAGAGCACCATGGAGAGCATGGCTAATGCGGGGCGAGTATATGACAGACAGGCACACAGACTCTGCTGTATTCTCACTTGGCCGCTTTCCTCTTTCTTCTTCCCACTCCTCCTTCCCTCGCACTGGCTGCTCCTCTTCCCGTCTCTCCATTGCAGCACACATTGCAGCCCAGGATCCACTTTGGCAGCGGCAGGGTTTGGGAGATGGTGAATCCCCCATGTCTGCCGACCAATTGCCATGCCACCTCTCGGGAGGGCACCGAAAAAAGCAGAGTCCATGTGCGAGCCTGCCTCATGCTCATCCCGTGTCCACCATGCTCCCCATGGTGCTGCAGCTGATCTGAGATGTGGAGAGCACGGCTGATGGGTGAGTGTGTAACAGGCGTGCACACAGACTCTGCTGTTTTCAGTAGCACTTCGGTGCCTGGTTGGCCGCCTAGGATTAGCTGCAGCATACTATGGAGATCATGGTGGACATAAGGCTGATGCGCACATGGACTCTGCTTTTTTCGGTGCCCTCCCAAGAGGTGGCATGGCAATTGATCGGCAGACACGGGGGATTCACCCATCTCCCAAATCCTGCCACTGCCAAAGTGGATCCCAGGCTGCAATGTGTGCTGCAATGGAGAGATGGAAGGTGGAGCAGCCAGCGTGAGGGAAGGAGGAGCGGGGAGAAGAAAGAGGAAAAGTGGCCGAGTAAGAAGTGCCACCGAAAACAGCGGAGTCCGTGTGCCTGCCTGCCACATACTCGCCCTGCCTTAGCCATGCTCTCCACAATATGCTGTAGCTGATCTGAGGCATGGAGAGCATGGCTGACGTGTGGTGAGCATGTAGCAGGCGCACACACAGACTCTGCTGTTTTTGGCAGCGCTTCAGTGCCTGGTCAGCTGGGATGGCCCCACTCACTCAGCCACTTTTCCTCTTCTTCCCGCTCCTCCTTCCCTCGTACCGGCTGCTCCACTTCCTGTCTCTCCATTGCAACACATATTGCAGCCCGGGATCCACTTTGTCAAACTTGTTTTGTTTGTGGGACTGTCCACGGCGGCGGAGGAACATGTCAGAGCTCGAAAGAAGGTTAGCAAAGAAAAGCTTTGGGAAAGGGAGGGCATCTGGGCGATGGTGGGTGAGGCAAACTCTCCAGCTCTGCGGCAGCAGAAAAATGCGACGGAGCTATAAAGCAGGCGCTTTCCGGCTCTGGTGCTCCACCTGACACTTTGGTGGCTGCGTGGGCAGAGCTGCAAAGAGGGCCAGGTGGCCGAAAGTGCCAGCAGTCTGGCTCAGACGGGGAGTGAAAGGGCAAATCCCCTAAGGCACCAGGTGCTGAAATGGGCCCATCGCTCTCTAGCAGCTGCCCAGGCCTGCCAGAGGGAAGACCGGCATCTACCAGTACCAGCACGTATGGAAAAAACGGCGCCATTCTGGCTCTGGCAGGGAAGGGGCAACTGGCATGGGCGCTGCAGACAGACACCGGCTTGCTTCAGGACTCTCCCCAACCCTCCAGTGCTCTGCCGGCGCTTTGGCCTTGGGCTGCCGCCGCATGCACATGCAACAAGCCATGCCCTGCCCCCGCACGCTCGCCACCTGCTGTAATGTAAGCCATCCCCCGAAAATAAGATCTAATGGGTCTTTTGGTCAAAAAATAAATAAATAAGACCCAGTCTTATTTTTGGGGAAACACAGCAACATAATCTAGTTATGTGTACCTCTTTTATTGTTCTTATTTAAGTATTAAATACAAATAATAAACTACCTTTCGGTATATTGGTTTTTTATACTAAAAATCATTAGGGCAGAGAACCGGTTGTTAAATTATTTGAATCCAACCACTGAATATACCTAATATTACTAATAATTTAGGATTCCTGATAAAATATCTTTTAATTGAATATATTGTGATTCAGCTGTTTGTACAATCCAAATTCTTCTTGCAAATTTAAATGTCATAAAAGGCTGATTAATAACAAGATGATCTAAAGAACTGGTACTGTTTTCATCTATGAACTCCAAATATTTCTCAAGGGAAGAGGATCAAGCATATTCTTCTTTCCCAGTGTTTTCCAAATGCATCTTGCATTCTTTCTTATTGAAATCTCTTTAGGTTTCTACTTTTATTGTTCCAAAGCAGGGATGATATATTTCTAAATTAATAAAACTTTGATATAAGATTGTCCCTATATTAATCTTTCTAAAACAAATGATTTAATAAAGCAATGTCTTAATAGGTTTCCCAAAGCCAATTTTATCAAAAAGACAACAAATGAACCAGAGAAATATGCTGGAAAATCCAGACTCTGAAACTATTAGAAAAACAGAAGGAAAAGGAAGGAAAACACCAATGCTCCAAGGAGTAGCAAAGATTACTAGAGGATCTGGTGAGAAATTCTTTTGCAAGTTATGCTTTTTATACATGTATGGAATTTTTGTTGAGATTTCTTGCTTACTTTAGCAGAGAGAATACATAGACTATTGTCAGCTTAATTGTAGCTAAAGGAGAAAACATGATCAAGTTAAAAGTTACTTTAAGCTTCTAAATGAAGCAGTTCCATGTATTAAAGTCCCAGTATGCAAGGATATCTTATAAAGAGAAAGAGAAAAGTAGCAGTGTAGAATTATATATCATAGTCTTATGATTTTTCACATTTCCCTGGCATTTCCTGTGGCACTGATATAGCAAGAATATCTATTTTAAGACACTGTTGTTTTGGTGATTTGAGGCAGAACTGTAGTAGTACTAGAAGTTATTTATTTTGGTCAGTGACCAATGTATCATTTGGTAGAATTATAAATGTATAATTTTACATGCAATCCTCCATAGTTGTTGTCATATTTAGAAAAAAATATAAATATTCATCTAATAGTATGACTATTTCTCCTATAAATTAAATTTAATTAATTATAAAAAGTTTTATTAATATAGAAAAACTTACCAGTTTTCAAATGGACTATCTCACTTGACTGAAAAAAACGATAAAATGGTTTATTTCAGACATAAAAATAGATTAGGAGAAAAATCTTCCTAGGACTCAGGAAGAGAAAAAATAATGTTTTTTTTTAAAAAAGAAACATTTATGCTAGATTTTAAACTGGCAACATTCTGTATGCAAAACAAAGAATATCTACTGTGATGTTTGAAGTGTAAAACCTGCTAAGGGTTAAAGTACTGGGTGGAAAAAACATTTTTTATTTTAAAACTGCTTGTTCTTCCTGTATATATATTTGTCATATAAATGTATCTGTTTTATCCTTGTATATGTAAATTCAACTTTACTTTTATGTATTCACACGTGTGTGTGTGGTGTGTGTGTGTGCATTGTTTGTGTATGTGTGTAAGATACAGAGTAAGAAACGCAATATGAAAATATATATTTTCAAAATATCCATTCACAGAATGAAAGCAATTGGCCATTCCTGGAACAGAAAAGTGGTAGGCCCCAGCACATATCCAATGTTTGCCCTGAATACCTTGCAATACCTTATTGCTAAAAGTCTGGCTGCATTTTCTTAAACCAGCTTAGAATTAAGCCAGTATATGTATGAAATAAGTAAGTGCAGATATGCTTATTTTCTCACTGCATTTGGCAAAATATCTCAAACATGAAACAACAATTACATTTTTTTACTATAATTTGTGGATCTAAAAATTTAGCATTTATTTTTTCATCACATTTATATAGCCTGCATTTCTATTATATAGAAATAGAATGCTTTTTCCATCATTGTTGAATCATTATATTTAATAAGTGTTCAGGAAGATGGCTATAGACAAATAAATTATAAAAGCCAATTTTTTCTTCAATACAGAACCACAAAATGTCACAGCACAAAGAAATGGTCCTATTCAGAAGACAAAGAAAACAACTCAAGAAAAAAAGAACATATTCCAGTCCTCTAAGTTAAACATAGGTAATAAAAACCTAGACCAGGATCTTAAGAAAGGAAATATTCTTACAGTAGCACAGCAACCTTTGGCTAATTCAGTGGATTCTTCTGTTCAGACTGCTAATAATTCTTCTATATCAAATGAATCAAGTAATTCAAATCTTCCACCTATTAGAAATACCCTTATAAAGCCCAAAGAAGATGATTTTTACACAGCACTATGCTCAAATGTGGAAGCATCTGTTGGAATAAATGACACTAAAAACGATAACTTAGAACAAGATCTTTCAGTTGATCTTAACAAACCTCCTCTTCTTGATCAAAGTAGAGGTAGTGCGATATCTTTAACACAAGTGGAACAACATAATTGTGAAACTGTAGTTGGGAGTGATGGAAATAGGGCTGAACTTTCCCATAGATTTTTACGACAACATGATGTAATAGTGGATTCACATTCATTAGGACAAAGAAAAGTAAGAGATCAAAAAAAATCTTATTCTCTTGAAGAAAACCTTTTGGAAGAGGCTCATAAAAATGAAAGTGAACATTTGCACTTTAATACAAAAAGGCCACAAGCTGAAAACGGACCAGAAAGTGCAGCAGCTATTGAGGCTCCTAGTAACTTAAATTCTCCTGAAGACTGGCAAGGGAGCAATGTCTATGACAGAGAAAGACAGAGTTTTGAGAGCAATCAAAGATGTTATGCTGGTTTTAATTCTGCTAGATCAACAGTACAAAGACCTCTGCGTTCTACACTTAATATCCCGGGAACCTTAGTACAAACTGCAAATAGAAGTGACATGGTAGGCAATGTGGATGTTGCTACAAGTTCTGTGCAAATCACAGAACTGAATGGAAATCCAAGACTAACTGCTCGCAGACAACTATCTCCCATAAGAATCAGGGATTCCTTTTCAGGTGCTGAAAGTTGCCAATCTTCATCACCCACAGTCAGCCACTTTGATGATAGCAATCTGCTTGATGACAGTATAAGCAATGGTCTAACTAGCATATCTCCAAGCATTGCTTCTCATGATGAAGATAACTTTCTGAATTCCCACAGTTCCTCGTCATCCACAGATTCTTCTCCACCATCTCTTTTCCAGACAAACTTCACAGCACATCTTCACATGTCTGGTCCTTTACCTGACCAAGTTCCAATTTTCCTGACAGTATCTGATTTGCGAAATCAAAGCAACTATATAAGCAATACTACTATTTGTAATTCAGTAACTACCAAAGATATTAATAAAGCTGAAACAGACCCTGAAAAGCTAAAAAAGTTGCAAGAGAGGTGAGTAACAGATAGTGGGTGGGGGAACATTGGTACTTATGTATTTTGCTTGGTGTAAGCTAAAGTATCAAGAGGAATCTATTATCTTTGATCTAGAGCTATTTTAAGCCATTTCATGCTACAATCATTCTTCAGTTCCAGAGTTTAAACTGTAAGCTCTAATGTGGAGAAATGGGCTATTCTGCATAAGTGATCAGATTTGGAGAAACATTTCTAAAGGTTCATATATAATAAACTCTAGATTTTCCAGACCTTGATGCAATGGATTTGCATAAAACGAAATATTGTTTTTGTAATATATATCATTAGGTAGGAGTGTTATTACACAAATGATGCAATTTCAAATGGTGTAATGTGCATTATTTGAATAGTCATTCTGGCATATTCATCAATTTATTAGCGTTTTGGAAATAATGGATACTCTTCCCTTTTCACCCCTTTAGGTTTCACTGAATCACATTCATACAGAGATTTTAAAATAATTGTGTAATCCATATAATGTTTTTATTTACAAGAACATTGATTGTGTCAACAAGTTGTTTTCAACTCTTCAACATGGGTAAATTTTCTTCATCATGATCCATCTCTAATCTGATCTTTCACAACTTCTGACAAAGCGCTCATCACCACTGTAACAAGGTACAATAGTGATGAGAGCATTGTAACTGAATCCATCCACCTTGCTTCTGGTTGTACTTTTTCATTCTAACTTTCTCCACATTAGAGTGTTCTCCAGAGAGGTATATCATTGCATAATATACCCAAAATAGGATAATATGAGTGAGCTTTTGTGCCTCGTGAGAACTGGACTGATACGTTTGGTGATTCATTTTGTTGCTGTCTTGGCTGTCCATGGTATTTGCAGTCCAAAGACATCAATACTCTTTGTATTCTGCTTCTTCGAAGTTCAAATTTTACTTCTGTAGAGTGCCATGGTGAATACCATGGTTTGCACAATTCTGATCTTTATAGATTTAGATAAAGCAGAGTATTTCAATAACATTTCCAAGTGTCTACCATTGGCTAGTGTATGGCAATTTTTTTGACTGCTTGTTCTTGACTATTGTGATGGAATATGCAGCTAAAGAAGGAGTGTGGGTGGATGGGAGGAACTGTTGGCAGTAGCACTGTGGATTCCGAGGGAGAAGGCAGCATATTCTAGAGAGGGGGCCAAGGCAAGAGACTGTGCAGTCTTGAATTGAGTAGAGGAAGGAGGAAAAGGTTCAGGATAACTACACTCTAGAATCTCCCAGGGTATATCTATTATAGGGATAAGCAATTAATTTTCCCAAGGGGCTACATGAGAAACTGTTGTGGAGGGCTGCTGACACCCCCATATCCCTGCCACCACCATGCCTCCCACCAGCAATGATGTCTCACACACACCCCACCAACGCTGTGGGCCAGACAAGGACAGCCCATGGGCCAGATGTGGCCCATAAGCTGTAAAATGCCCAGTCTGATCTATTAGTTTAGAAGGTTATAGCTTTAGTTTGGTAAGATTCTGTTTGTTAGGTGTAAGCAAATAAAGAATTGCTCAATTGGATCTCACTGTGTTGTCTTTGGGCTTAGCCTAACATCTGTTGATGATTGATCCTAAATGGCAGAAACTAGCCACCATTTCAATATCTTCATTTAAGTTAAGACTGGTCATTCTATCTGTCTTCAGTTTGGATCTTAATATTTAATTTTTGTTCCATTTTTTTCATTTTGCTCCTTAATGTTTATTATTAGACTATGCAGATCTTTTGCATTTTCAGCTATCAAGATAGTGTCATCAGCATAATGCAAATTATTGATTCTTCCAGTTTAAAACCATACTCTTTCTTCCAATCCAGTTCGTTTTAATATACATTTGGCATATAGGTTGAATAAATAAAAGGATAGAAAATAGTCCAGTGACACTTCTTTCCCAACCTGGAGCTAGTTTTTTACACCATACTCTTGCTTCCTGGCCTATATATACATTTCTCATTAGGATAATGAGATGTTCTGGGTTGGCAATTTTTGTGAGTACCTTCCACAGTTTGACATGATCAACAGAATCAAAGGCCTTTTGTATAATCATTGAATTGTTTAATAATTTCTTTTTGGTGTTCTTTGGCTTTCTCAATTATTCAGCATGCATCAGCAATAACATCTCTTGTTCTTCAACTTTTTCTAAAGCCAGCTTGAACATCTGGCATCTCTTTTCCATATAGATTCTAATTTGCATTGGATGATCCTAAGCATTATTTTGTAAGCATGGAAAATTAAGGATTTTATACAATAGTTGACACACTCTCTTAACTTTCCTTTCTTTTGGAACTGGGGTGTAGCACCTCTTCCAATCTGTTGGCCACTGTGTTGTTCTTGGATCTATTATGATTCTTTTTCTGTGGCTTACCATATTTTTTGGGGCTATTCTTGTAGTTCCTAGAGCTTTCAACTTGATAAAGCTTGGAGTGCTGATGTAACTTCATCTTCTAGTATTAGAGATTTTCTTGCAAGTAAGGAATATCTTCTCAGGTATCTTGGATGTTAACATCTCTGATGTACAGTGTTTCAATATATTCCTTCCATCTTAGTTTTATTTCCTTTGAATTGGTTACCATTTGTCCATTGACATTCTTTAGCATACCAATTCAAGGTTGGACCTCCTTCTGAGTTCAGAGATCTTTTGGAAGATTATCCTTGTTTTTCCATATCAGTATCTTTACACATGTTGTAATACTACTTCTTATCTCTTCTAACGGCTGTCTGAAAGATTTTTGTCTTTTTTGGCCTTGGCTTTTCTTCTCTTCTTGGCAATTTCCATAGTTTGTTCTGACATCCAATTTGCTTTCTTTTTTTTCATTTTTGGCAGTCCTTTTCACATTCATCCTTAACAACGTCTTTAAATTAATTCTGTAATTATTTTGGTTCTTTGTCAATGAGATTCGGGACTTCAAACAGTTCCTGATGGTCTCCTTGAAAATGGTGGGTAAATGCTCAAGATAATATTGTGGAAAATGACTGGCTTTCTTCTTTGTTAGCTTAACTTGAAATTTCATGTGAGCAGTTCACGATCTCTTCCACAGACAGCATCTGGTCACATATCTTTGATACTATAATTGAGTTCCTCCATTTCCTTTATATTTCTCCATCAGGTGTTATCCATGTGTAGATGTATTATTTTGATTGCTTGTAGATAATGTTAGTTATGAAGAAATAGTTGCCATAGCAAAAATTGATAAGTCAGACTCTTGCTTCATTTTGATTTGCTATGCGATACAATCCAACTACATTTTCCTCTTTCATGTTTCCAACTTTGGCATTACAGTCTCCAATCACAAGCAGCACCGCTTGCTTGCATAGTCTATTGAACTTCATAAAACCTCATAAAGCTGAACTTCATAAAACTAATCAACCTCTTCTTTTTCTTCATTGATGGTTGGAGCATAAACTTGAATGACTGAAGGGTTGGTCACAATGTCTAATCAATATTATTCTGTCATTGATTGCATTGTGGTCAAATACTGCTCTTGCTGTATCTTTCCTAATTATAAAAGCAACACTTCTTTGTTTTTCATGACCTGAGTAATAAACAGTGTAACCTAAATGAAAGAGTCCAATCCCAATCCATCTCGATTCACTAATGCCTAAGATATCAATTTGTACTCATTTCATCTTTCACCATGTTAAGCTTTCCCATTGTAGTGCTTTTTAGATTCCATATTCCTGCTGTAGTTCTGTTTTTGCAGATACATATTTTCTTTTCCTGAATGGAAACTTGATGTCCCAAAGGTTTAATCTAACTACATCATAAGCACCATTAGTTCTCTGAAAGACCCTCAGCTGTTTCTAAGTAGCAGGTTGAGTGCCATCCAGCCTGAGGGACCTATCATATGGCATTATATCATATCGCATTTTATATATTCTATCCATATGGTTTTCTTAGTAAATATACAAAAGTGATTTACTATTGCCTTCTCTCATGCAGTGTGAATTGATGCCTTTGCCTTTGTCATTAAAGTGATCATCTGCCTCTAGCACCTTTCCATTTTTAAAAGTAAGACTGAGCTGAACCAAGTGAATTTCATTAGAAATCCTAACACTTGTTTTCAAAAACAAACTAGGAAAAATCAAATCATAAATTAGAGGCTCCTTGAAAACTATTCTCAACATACTATCTGTAAGTGTGGGCAACTAATTATTCTAAATTAGAGTGAACTCGTTTTTAAGCCAGCTTGATGATGAATGTAAATAACAAAATATAAACAATTCTGGAATTCTGCAAGCATTTTTGTTCTGTATTATAATAATTTTAATTTTAAAGTCCTTTATATTTATAGTCCCTTTGTAGTTCGTAATAATTGTTCATCATTGACAAAGGATTGTCAGATTTTTGTCTGTACACCAAAAGTGATCATGCAGTCATGCTGCTTTTGAGAATACTGTATTTAACTGTTAATAATTTGTCAATAACAGATTATAAAGTAGTGTGCAAGAATTTGAATTCCAGAAGCTCTTCTTCAAGCAGAATGGCAAAGCAGCAGTGGGGACAAGATAGGAAATTTAGCTGACTAAGCTGTGTTTTTTGGTTAGTTGGTTGATTGATTGCAGTGAATACCAATTCCTAGGAAGCAATAATGAAAGCTATTACCTTTTGATAGTATTAACAAAGTTTTTGAAAACATCTAGCTGTTAATAGTATAATGATATAATGATCTGAAGTAGATGGGCTGTTGTAGGAAAAGTGTTCTCTTAAGTAAGCATTTGGAGAAAGTTGCAACAAAGCATTCTTGATTGGCATGCACAGGTACAGTCCTCACTGGACTCCAAAGCCCACAAGATTATATACTTTCTGGAAATGATGAGTAGGACTTAAAAAGCAATATAAATTATAACATGACCTTTACAGCAGCAATATAAATCTAATAAAAATATAGAGTGAAAACTTTAAAAATAAATAGTATCTGCAATTGTACCCATATATTCTTTTCATTCACACTACAACTTATTTTTTGTTATCTGTCTCCTACCCCTATAGGGTCCTCAGGCAGTTTAGTTTGCCTCTCTAATATGCATTTCAAACTCATGTGTGTAAGGTAGAAGGTTATTTGTCCCTCACATGGACCTTTCACTTTCTTAATTTGTTATGAACATGCAATCTTTTAATCAAAACGTTTAGCAATTAGCATGTCTAGTAAATCCAAATGACTGATATTTTCACAAAATCTAAGGGTTCTTTTGTAGGCAAGAAGCAGAACTAGAAGGAAACCAAAGAAGGTTTTACATTTAAAAAAAGCAGGAGATAATTTTATGAATTAATTAAAAAATAAACAACTAAATTAGAATTCCATATATTTTCCAAATAACAAAAACTGAAACATTTATTTTCAGAGCTCTATTCTGTCCTAATTTCATTAAGAAAAAATCATTATAAAATAATTTATATATTTAGGTATGTAAATTTTATTTTTAAAAAGGATAGCCTGATTTATTAAAGAATAGACTGTGCTTCATGGAGCTCTTTCTAAAGTGTTCTACTTTTTCTGGAAAGAATTTAGTATGCAACTTGCCTGAAGCAATTCCCATTAACAGCACAATATGTCTATTAACCTGTATGATGCCCATACCTTCATATCTTTCTCTGAATGTTGCCCAAAGTTGGATAATTTGAAAACTATTGAAACGTCTTTCGGGTATCAAATTGAAATAGTTGGGGAGAAATTTTTATCAGCCTTTGGCATGAAATATTCTCTTTCTCTGATGAAGAAATAAAGGAGAAAAAATTCTGCCCGCTCTCTAGCAGGACTTTAGATTCTTCAGGGGCTCCAATCTTATAGCTTTCCAAAAATAAGTAGAATTAAAATCAAGTTACTTTCTGAGAGATCCTTGGTGCTCTCTGAGGTTGATTATTTTCTGGCAGATATTTTATTACCCAAACTAGGTAACATCATCAGTGATAGCATCAATGCCAGTGTCACTATCAGAAGACACCAAGGACCCCTCATTTCAATCCTGACCTACAAATATTATATTTTATTGGTAAGTTAATTTCTAAATATAATTAAGCAAAACTTACAGAATGCTAAATAACAGAGTTAGAAGGGACCTTCTAATCCAACCCTCTGCTCAAGTAGGAGACTCTATACTATTCTAGACAAATGGCTATCCAATCGCTTCTTGAAAACCTCTAATGATGGAGCACCCACAACTTCTGGAGGCAAACTGTTCCACTGATTAATTGTTCTCGCTGACAGGAAATTTCTCCTTAAGTATAGGTTAGATCTCTCCTTGATAAGTTTCATATGTTACATTTTTTTGGGTCTGTATTTGGAGAATACAGCTGCTCTGGAGAATAATTTGACCCCCCTCTTCTCTTTAACTGCCTCTCAAATATTGAAAGACTGCTATCATATCATCTCTAGTCCTTCTCTTCATTAGTCTACACATACCAGTTCCTGCAACTGTTCATCATATGTTTTAGTTTCCAACTCCTTAATCATCTTTGTTGCTCTTCTCTGCATTCTTTCTAGAGTCTTAACATCTTTTTTGTATTGTGGTAACCAAAACTGGACACAGTATTCCAAGTGTGGTCTTATCAGTGCAATATAAAGCGGTACTAGCACTTCATGTGACCTTTATATTATCCCTCTCTTGATGCATCCTAGGACTGCAATTGGCTGTTTTGGCAGCTGCAGCAAATTGCTGGCTCATATTTAAGTCGTTGTCCACAAGGACGCCTAGATATCTCTCACAATTACTGCTGTTGAGCCAGGTACCCCCTACTCTATACCTGTACATTTGGTTTAGTAAGAATTAAGTTTGGTATATCTGACCCTTTAGTTCTCCAGTTTTTGGGAAACAAAATTGTCTGCTAATTTGATTGAAGCCTGAAAAAAAGCGAGACATTATTCCTTTTGTAATTTTGTATTGTAATTAAATTGAGTATATTCAGCATGTAAGAGAGAGAATTCAAAAGTAAAAAATTGTTTTTCCCCACTGCTCCATAATTTTGATAATTCTTAAACCTATTGTAGGCATGGACTTTTAAATGCCATTCTTCCAGATCTTTGGATTCAAATTTTGCAACATTGAAAAATTCCTTGTATTCCCAGTCTCCTGGCAGAAGACCCTGAAGAGGAGGGAGATCAATGTCGGATATGCCAAATTGCAGGAGGATCTGTAACAAATCCTCTGCTAGAACCTTGTGGATGTGGAGGAAGTCTTCGATTTGTCCATCAGGAATGTCTAAAGTCATGGTTAAAGGCTAAAATAAAATCAGGTATGGTTACAGCTTCAAATAGTAAACAAATATTAGCATAAACATTTTGGAGGTTTCATTGTGTTATTGAATAGCTCAACCACACTGGCATCAAGAGAAAGAAAAAACCAGATAACGTTGCTAATCACCTTCCTTCATCTGTAATAATGGAACAATCTTATTTTAATTTTTGTGTTTTTATTTTGTTTGTGTTAATTACATATACACACACACACACAGTGGTATAAAATCCTCGAACTCTGGGATGAATATAAAACAGCTGTTTAGTGTTAAAATAATAAAAACAATAAAAGCAACTATTTACAAACCTAAAACAACCTTAGCTTTCGCTGGTCCATTGCCAGCGTCATCAGAGTGAGTGTTTGAAGTGGGGGGTTTTCTTATAAAACCTGTTGACTCAGTGTTCTGCCCGTTGATCATGTAATGGGGCCGCCCGTCCTAACTAACCGTAATTGCTTCAACCGGCATATTGAATTGTCACCCGCATATCAGACATTACGTCGGCAGACATCCCTGAACAGAAAAACTGTAAGGAGGAAACAGCCACAGATCCTCTTTGACACGACCAGGCTAACAGATGATCGTAACCCCTCCCCAACGGACTCAGGACCACAGCGAATGATCGAGAGGAGGCAGACGGCACCGATGAGTGACAGCAAAAGGCTCAGAACCAACATGGACAGGGATGATGACAGTAAGAAGGAACAATCAGCTGAGATGACAGCAGCGCATACGGAGACACCAGAAAAGCGGCGAGATGACTGCACACGGCACAACGCACGCTCCACACAGGCCGGGCGTGAGGAGAGGAGCAGGGCAACGAAATTCAAATTGCTGTCAACGAGTGCGACGGAAACAACAGAGCAATTAATTATGGGAGGGCGGGAGCTGAATAGACCGGTAACACGCTCATTAGCAAAACGATTGGCATTACAGAGACTATAAAAGCGTGATTCCCTATCCTGGCTAGAACTCTGACGATGTCAGCAGATGCTGACGAAAGCTAAGTTTTAAATAAATTCTTTAGTCTCGGTGATCTGTGTTTTTTGTTTTTAGAATATGAATATACCTGAGACATCTTCAAGACTATTTTAGATACATATACATACATATATATACATGTTTTCTGAGGTTTTCACGTGTGTTTGTATGTAGGTCTTTGGTAATTCGGGTTTTCTCCCGCGTAAAATTGGAAGTGTCTTGGCGACGTTTCGACGAAGTCTCATTTGTCATCTTCAGGCTGGTGTCTCTTCGGCCTCGTGCTTCTAGGAGCAATGTGTGATCGCAGCTGTTTCTTCCTTTTAACTGCCAGTGGGGGTATGAACTGATTGGGTGGGAGCTTGGCTGTGTTCTGATTGGGTGGAGGTGTGTTCTGATTGGTTAGGGGCTTGGCTGTGCTCTGATTGGATGGGGGGGTGGCTGTGCTCTGATTGGATGGGGGTGTGTTCTGTTTGGGTGGGGGCTTTGTTGTGCTCGGATTAGTCTGAGTTGCAGCGGGATTTGAGATGGAGAGCTGCATTGCTGTTGTTTGGCTTCGCGTTCGTGGTCGTGCCATATCATCAAGGTGGGTGTCAGTTTGCTTCACGTATGGATTGGAGGGGTTTGAAATGGCTAATGATGCAGCTGTGGTCTGGTTTCTGGTTTGTGGTCGTGCCTCATCATCGGTGTGGGTTTGGGTTTGCTTTTTGCGTGGATGTGTGGTGGTGACATCCTGTGTGGTTTTCGTGAGTGTGGGTCTAGTGTCATTCTTTGTGTTAGGGACTCGTTTGTCAATAAGGGTGGGTTCCCAAATGGCTGGTAGGCGGGAGGTATCATCTCGTTTATTCATGCTGTGTGGGCGTTTTTCTATCTCGATGGCTTCTCTGATTATTCTGTTGTTAAAGTGTTCAGTTTTGGCGATAGTTCTGGTATTTTTAAAGTCAATTTTATGTCCTGTGGCAGGAGAGGATATAAAAGGAGGCAACTTTGGCGGGAGAGGGAGAGAAAAAAAAGAGGCAGCCTTGGGAGGAGGGTAAGCTGGAGCTGCACTGAAGGGAAAAGGTGGAGGAGGGGAGAGAGAAGAGGAGATAAAACAGGCCGGACGGGAGCCGATTTACAACTTCTGTGGCAGCCATCTGTCTGGGTGCGCACACAGGTGGCAGCGACAAACAGGCAAGAAATGCAGCGGGGGAAGGGTCACCCTCCGCGAGGAATGAAGAAAGGCACCATCCCCTGAAGGAGACCAGCAAATGGCCCTCGCCCACTTGATATACTCAGCTCTGTGGGCTCCGGGGGAGGGGACGCCGCAAGCGGAGTGAGTCCACGTTACTTGTGGTACAGCACCCAAACCCCAGCCTGCCCAGTTTCGGCAGGCAGTAGCACACTCTCCTCGCCGCGCAAAGAGGCTGGTCAAACCTGTCTTGGCACGCACAGAGGAGGCGGAGACCGCACAGGGTCTGGTGTCCCAGGTGATTGTTTTGCCCCGCAGTCTGACTGAGTTCTAAGCGCTTCCCTTTCACCTGGGACGCCACGCCGCACGCGGTCCCCGCCTTCTCTGCACGTGCCAAGGCGGGTTCGGCTTCTCACCAGCTTCGCCTCGCATGGCCCAGCCTCTCCGCAGGGTGAGGAGAACACCACTGCCTGCCGAAACCAGGCAAGCTGGGGTCTGGGCGGCGTAGCGCGAGTAATGTGGACTCACTCTGCTTGCGGCGTCCCCTCCCCTGGAGACCACAGAGCTGGGTGTGTCAAGTGGGCAAGGGGATGGTGCCTTTCTTCATTCCTTGTGGAGGGTGACCCCTCCCCTGCTGCGTTTCTTGCCTGTTTTTCTCCCTCCCTCATCACAAATATCTTCCCACCACTCTGCTCTTAAGGCTGTGCGGCTCTTGTCCAGGAATTTACAGTGGACTTTCAAGCTATGGCCACCAGCAGCATGGCCAACAGTCGCACTAGCAGCCTCTCCCCCTCCCCTTGTCCCTTACTGGGCACGGAGGGAGGGAGGAAGGAAGGAGATGGGAATGAAAGGGAGGCAGGGAAGGAAGGAAGGAAGGAAGGAAGGAAGGAAGGAAGGAAGGAAGGAAGGAAGGAAGGAAGGAAGGAAGAGGAAGGAAGGAAGGAAGGAAGGAACAATGAGAGGGAGGGAAGGAAGGTAGGAAGGAAGGAAGGCACAATGGGAGGGAGGGAAGGAAGGATGGGACAATGAGGGAGGGAAGGAAGGAAGGAAGGGACAATGAAAGGGAGGGAGGGAAGAAAAGAAGGAAGAGACAATGGGAGGGAAGGAAGAGACAATGGGAGGGAGGGAAGGAAGGATGGGACAATGAGGGAGGAAGGGAAGGAAGGATGGGACAATGGGAAGGAGGGAAAGAAGGAATGAGAAGCAGGGAGGCAGAGAAAGAGGGAGGGTAGGGATGGAGGGAGCAAGGAAGGAAGGAAGGAGGGAGATTAGAATGAGAGGGAGGAAGGGTCTGAGGGAAGTCCTGCCTTAGCACTTGGCCACCAGCAGCCCTACTGCCCTTTTGCCATCCCCTTGCCCCCTCCTCCTGGCCTATCCTGATGGTCTCCCATCCTATCGCTAAGGATGCTTTGGTTACAAAGCCGGGTCTCCTCACATGGAGAGGGAGTGTACCTCCCTCTGACCCAAGCACTTTGCCCTCCTGCACCCATCATGAGCAATCTGGCCAAGGACAGGAGGCACATCAGCAGCAGCAGTCTTGATGAGGAGGTAAGCACAGCCAGGCACCCCCTTGGGGAAGTGGAGCTGGAGTGGGTTGGGTTGCAGGGGCCTGGTGCCCCGAGAGCTTGAGGGCCGGGCTGGGTGCTTGCCCTCTGTTGCCCAGGGCTCCAGGCAGCCCACTCCACTGTCCAGGAGTCCCCCACGTGGCCCAAGAAGGACAGCAAGGCTCCTCCGGTGGACCATGCCCCGGCTCCCACCCCAGTCCTACCCCCCTCCATCGGAGACTCACGGATTCCCCCCAGCCCCCCCTGCACCACCTACAGGCGCCCTGTGACCTGAGCGACATTGAGCTGGCCACGGCCCCCTAGCCATTGACTTCACTTGTCAAAAGTTGCAAAAGGTGATCACTTGACCCTGGGATCGTCATAAGTATGAAGCAGTTGCTAAGCATCCGAATGCAAATCACATGACCCTGAGAATGCTGCAACAGTCATAAGTGTGAAAAATGGTCATAAGTCACTTTTTTCAATGCTGTTGTAACTTTGAACTGTTGTAAGACAAGGACTACCTGTACTTTATCACTTTTCCCTTTTTTTTTTGGGTTATCAAGTTTTTGACACCCTGCTAGGTGGTACTTGAATATTGCCATTTCCTAAAAGTGGTACAATCTGTGAAAAGGTTGAAAAGCCCTGGTTTAAGACACTGGTTGGATTATTTTCTATTGCCTGTTGTTTGCATTATATTGAATTCTAGTATGACGTGGTCACTCTCGCCCAAGGTTCCGACAACTTCAACTCCCTCTATCACTTCTTCTCTACTGTATTACTAAAGTTCTACAACTTTATATGGCATTATGACATCAACAAGTCTACTACATGACAAGGACGTGTCGGTAAAGAAAAGAAACCCAAAATGGATAGATGGATGGATGGCCCACCAATTAGAGCAGGGCTTTTCAACCGGTGGTACGCATACCACCTGTGGTACTTTGGCACATGGCAGATAGTATGCGACCGTCCTAAAGAAGTGTAGTGGGGGAGGGGAATGAGCTGAAGTGACCCAAGCCTGAGGGAGAGGCTCGGCAGACGCCCCAGGAGCACTGGCAGGGCTCCAGCTGATTGGCTCCAGCTGATTGGTGCTTCTGGAAGCAGTGCGGAGCTGGAGGTGAACTGAAGAGAAAAGGGGGAGAAGAGAGGATATAAAAGGCGGTGGTTTTGGCGGGAAAGGGGAAAAAAAGAACAGGGACAGAGAAAGGGACGGAGAAGAAGCTGTGGAAGGAGAGCTCAGCAGACAGGGAGGAAACAGGGACAGGGAAGAAGCAGCAGCTGTTGCTGGAAGAAAAGGTCCCCTGGTTCGTTTTCTCTAGCCAGGAGAATGCAATCAGCGCTGATGAAATGAAAAGCCAGGAGACGAGCATGTCGGAAAGGAGGTGGGTTTATTTCGGAAGCCAGTGGGTTCCTGATCAGCTGGCAGCTTGAATGGATTACCATAAGGATTTTTATACAGTTTTTACAGCGTTTTGTAATTCAGAGGCTCGGTTTGTGTGCTTTGGTTATTGGAATATTTTAGTCTGTTTCACAAAGGCTAGCTGAATGAATCCAAAGTATTGGCTTCTGTAGGTTTAATTCCTTTAAACAAATGTAATTAGTTTTACCCCCTTATCTTGCGTCTGTCTATGGCTTCTAGCAAATTTTCTTTGTAGGTAAACAGGCTTTATTTAAGGTTATTGCTTTTTGCAATTGCCCAGCCTTTTAGGCTCAGGTTGCTACATTGTTTAAAACTGAGACACTGTGTGAGGCAGCTTAAAACAAAAAAAAAAACACTGGAGTTTAGTGTTTCTTTATTCTGGGAGGCTTTTGTGAGCCTTTCTTGCTTTGCTCTTGATTCCTGTGACTTTAAGGGTACAAGGAAGGGACTGGGGGGGTGCATTCTTACTACACTGTGGAAGGAGAGCTCAGAAAGCAGGTAGGAAGAAGAGGAGAGAGAGAGAGGAAGAAGGGCCGACCATTAGCTCAGGGGTCTACAAACTTAGCAATTTTAAGACCTGTGGACTTCAACTCCCAGAATTCCTCAACCAGCCTGAGCTAGCTGGTAGTGGTGCATATTAATAAACATGGATAAATTCATCATACATTTGTCAGTGCAAAGGGAAAGTGATTCAGCAAACAGCCACCAAAGAAATTAAAACTGGTACTTTTTAACTTTTTTCTACAGTTTGTAATATTTTATTAGATTATAGAATAAAATACAAAAATACAAAAGCAAATAGTAGGATACAGTGGGGAGGAAAAAGGGGGGGAAAGTGAGGGGGAGAAGGGGAAAAGAACAGACTTCCTCTGTTGCAGTAGAAGGAAATGTTAACATTGACCCTCAACTTTTTACTTTTCCATAATATTATAAACTAGCCATTTCTATAACAACAAATGAATCTAATCAGTAAAACCCAAAATCCCCCCCTTTTTTTAGTCATCAAGTTTTTGACACCTTGCTAAGCACTGGTGGTACTCTAATATTGTCATGTCCTAAAAGTGGTACAATCTGTGAAAAGGTTGAAAAGCCCTGAAATATGTTATAGAAGGATATGGGTATATAAATAAATAAAATCTATAATCCATGGCTACTAAGAGAATGGAAAAAACAAGTACTTCTCAAAAAAGCAGAAATCCTTATTGTGTCTTTTTGGATAATATTTATTAATAATGTAGTTCCTTCTGTCTATATATTACTCGTAGATCACAGATATAAGAACATATTAAGGATAGGTGGAAGCTTTCAGATTTTTATAGCAAGTAGTTTATCCATTGTAGTGTCTGTGTATCACATATATGAACTTTATATATACTCAGAATTATTACCAGAAACCTATATAGCTGAGGTGATCGTTAGATGGGATTCTCACCTCCATTTTGCATGACTACATATATACCTCCATTCCCTCCTTTTTTGTTTTATTTTACTGCTGCAGTAGCTGCATTGTTCAGCATCCATTTGAATTGCTATTTCTTTTTTCTTTTTATTCCTTTTGTCATTTTGTTCTTCAGCAATTTCTATTTATTTTTCATTTTGTTTTCTTAGGAAAACACCAGTAGTAAAAAGAAATCTGAGGATTCCAGGTATTGGTTTCAGACTTCTCATATTAGGTATTACTAAGCAACTTTTTATAAATGCTCAAAAAATGTGCAATAAATTGCCTCCAACACAAAAGCATTATATTTCCCTATTAATGTAAGTAAGAACCAATTTGGTTTAGTGGTTAAGGCATTCGGCTAGAAACTGGGAGAACAAGAATTCTAGTCCCACCGTGGGCATAAAGCCACCTGGGTGACTTGGGACCAGTCACTCTCTCAGTCTAGGAAGGAGACAATGGCAAATCAGTTCCAAAATCTTGCCAAGAAAACTGGAGGGACCTGCCCAAGTAGTCTCCAGTCATTTGAAGGTGCACACACACACACACACACACACATTATCTGTACATCTGAAGCATGTCTCAGCTGCTCAGAGTTACCCTGTGGTAAGATAAATTTTATAAACAAATAAATGTCTTGTAAGCTGTAAAATGGATATCAATATGTTAACATCAGTAAACAAAATACTAATTCTATAATGTGATTGTGACTACAAAATGTATATACAGCCATGAACTGATCAAATATGTGGTAAAATAATTAGAGAGTATATTAAACTATTTAATCTCCAGTAAATCTATCCTACAAATAAGATAGCAAAAAACCTTTGTGTTCATTAGGTGCTGAGCTTGGTGCAGTGAAAACCTGTGAACTGTGTAAGCAGACTCTCACTGTAGATCTGGATGATTTTAATGTGAATGACTACTACAGGAATCACCAACAATCTCGGGTAAGAAATCAGCTACTCTGGTAAATCCATCCTTTGTTGAAGAAAGCAAATATTTTTGATTATCTTCCTTGATGAAAACTCAGCCTGCTTGGAACCCAGAAATCTAAAGGAGAATTTTATGTAATATCTTCCTAATCTTATCCCCAGTCTATGAGAAAAAAGCCTTCTATAACTGTTAAGCACATTAGTGTGATTTATTAATTGATTATGTGCCATTAAGTTGATGCCAATTCTTAACAACCATAGATATATATATCAGGATGGCTGGTTCCCAACCAGATCCTTTAGGTCTTCCAATGGTATACCTATCCTTTGCTGTAATTGAGTCACTTTGCTGCTGCTCATTTTTTCTTTCCTTTTCTTCCATCTTTTCCAACATTATAGACTTTTCTAGACAATTAGGTCTTTACATAATGTGTCCAAAATATGATAATTTGAACTTGGTAATTCGTGCCTTGAGCCATGTGTTTTCTTAGCAATTTGTGGTATTCTCAGGAGTCTTTTCCCAACATTCTAGAAGGCAGAATTATCCTCCATTTCAGTATCTTCATTGTCAGTTCTATCTGTTACCATATCGTCATTTAGTTTGGACTTTTTTTTTACTGTGCTCCAGTAAACAGTGTAACTTTCTGACTGAAAGTGTCCAGTTCTAGTCCATTTCATTCTGCTGATGTTAAGATATCAGTATGTAGATGATCTATTTTATCGGTCACTGTGTTGAACTTTCCCATATTCGTGCTTCTCATGTCGAATGGTCCCACTGAAGCTTGCCTTTGCAGCTTTAGATTTTCTTTCCTACATTGCAAAATCAATAACCAGACAACCACAAGGCTTTAATCTACATACCATTAGTATTCCAAAATATCCTTAATCCTTCTTTAGTAGATTATTAAATGCCATGTAAGCTGAAGGGCTCATTTTATCCAGCACTGTATCAACAGTCACATTTATTTATTTGTTTGTTTGTTTGTTTGTTTGTTTATCAAAGTTCTAAATTGCCAAACTCCCTCAAAGTGGGACTCAGTACAATATAATATAACCAATAAATAAAAATATATAAAAATTAACATAAAAATTAAATTAAGGTTAAAAATTTTAAATTTTATCTGTCCATACAGTTTTCTTGGTAAAATATAAATTTATGACTGCATTCTCCCACACGGTATAAAATGATTTATTTGTTCATTTTATTTGTAGCCTATCTTTATTATTTTTACAAATAACTCAAGGCAACAGACATAGCCAATACACTTTTCTCCTCCCATTTTCCCAACAACAAGCCTGTGAGGTGAATTGGGCTGAGAGAGAGTGATTGGCCCAAAGTCACCGAAGTGGCTTTCATGGGTGCCTTAACCACTAGACCAAACTGGCCTCATTGTCTTTGTTATTAAATTCATAAACTGGCTCATTGCCCTTTTCATTAAATTCAAAAACTACCTCCAGCATTTTCCTATATTATTGTTGTCTAATATAAGGGCCTCCTTGCTTTAGCTGAGCAGGGAGGATGACTTTCATGCCTTGGGTGACCCTGCAGGAAATATGAACTCTTGACATTTCTTCCCAGCATTATTTGCTGATCTATCTCAGGAACATCTCCTTGCCATGATGATGCACCATACTGGGATATAAAAGGTTGAAGCATATTAATATAAAAGTAGACTTTTCCACCTTAATGCTATTCCAGTCACAACTTTGATATGTATACAGTCTGTAATGATTTTTCCCATTATCCAGGAGGCAGACAGGTGACCTCTCAGGGTGTGAGTAGAAGCAGCATTTCCTCACACTACATAGACATCTAGTACATACTCCAGTAATGAAAAAAATAATAAAATTTGTGTCATGACATCACAAAGAAAATCCTGGCCATTCAAACATGTGTCCTGATATTGGATATCCGTATGTAAATCGTGGCTTTCACTGCAATGCATATTTCATTATTTCCCAAATTTTGTCTCCCCCTTCTCTCCTTCTACACAGAATCTATACCTCTCAACTAACTCTTCTTTCTCGAGTTACTTTCAAATTTGCCACCTCCTCATCCCTATTTTTTTACCTGAAATTCTCTCCAGGATACCAATATGGTAGAAGTGAGTAAATCAGACTTCCACATTTTTGTTTGGGGAAGAAAAGCATTCTGTATTAACAATATCTGGAGAAAGTAAAGAGGATCACCTTGATCAAGAGAGGAAAGATTTATTACCAAAGCAACTAAGAGAAAAACATTGCTTGAATCCAGAAAATGAGGGTGGATTACAAAAACATCTCAGACAAACACTTCCTAATTCAAATGCATATTCTTGGTCTGGTTTACTTTATAGAGCTAACATACTCTGAAATGAGCAAACCTCCATTATTTATTTCAAGAATACAGAATAACAGAGTTGGAAGGGATCTTGAGGGCTTCTGGTCCAACCCCCTGCTCAATTAGGAGACCCTATGATATTCCAGATAAATGGCTATCCAATCTCTTTAAAACCTCCAGTGATGGAGCATCCACAATTTCTGGAGGCAAGCCATTTCACTGATTGATTGTTCTCATTGTCGGGGGAAAATATTTTAAGAAATAGAATCTTGAACAGTTTGGTACCTTAGACCAGGGCTTTTCAACCTTTTCACTGATTGTACCACTTCTAGGATATGGCTGTCATGGTTCCGATAGATGAGACCAGTAAAAATAGAACTCCAGGGCAAAAGGTTTCCTTAAAGAACATATTTATTGGCTACAAAGTATCGGCACAATCAAAATTGAAACCAAGACTAAAGTTCCCTCCCAAAGGTTACAATGTTACAAAGTTGAACTTCCCACCCCAGTAATATGTCATAAAATCACATTCCCCAGTTAACTACTTTGGCGGGCTCTCTAATGGAGGCTTAAGCCCACCAAAACTCAGTGTGATGACCCAGGGCCCCGAACGGAGGCAAAGCAGTTGGCTGGCAAAAGCAACAGTCCTGGAATCACTGCCAATGTTCACCCAAAAGCTCCCCCATATGCTGGCAAGAGTTCAACCAAGATAGCCAGGAAAGTTTACAATATTCTCAAGACAAGACAGATAACAAGAAAACGTAAAAAGTCCTTTTACTCTCGGCTTGTCTGCAAACTGCAAACTGCCGACTGCAAGGAGAGATCAGGAATGTAAGCTGTGATCGGGAAGCAGGAAACAAACTGGTCCGGAATACAAAGCGTCCAGGTTACAAGAGCACAAGTCACGACAATCTCAAGATCCCACGTTTGTTCCCGGCAAATGCCTCACCCCACAGCGTCTCCTTAAATACTAATCCCCAGGTGTGCCTTGTGGAGTGGGGCGGGACGCTCTCCTCCCGAGCAAGTGAGCCTGCCTCCGTTGTTCTCTCCTCCTCTCTGCTCTCCTTGCTCTAGGATCAGGTGGGGAGGGGCCTTGCTCCTTGCCTGAACTCTGCCTTCCCTGTTCCAAACCTGAGGGGCCCTGGCCTGCCTCAGCCTGCTCCTCCCTACAGTCCTCCGAAGCCATAGACACCCCCTCCTAGGCCTCAACAGAGAACTCTATCTCTTCCTCGGAGTCAGGCTCGGACGGAGGCATGACACTATCCCCCCCCGCAGGACCCCCTCCCCTGGGACCATGTGGACTGGGACGGTGCGGGAACCGGGTATGAAAGTCACGGACCAGACGAGGGGCGTGAACGTCGGTGGCATCGACCCACGTGAAGTCCTCAGGTCCATAGCCTTTCCACGCCACGAGATACTGGAACCGGCCCCGCAACCTACGGGAGTCCCGAATACTGTCCACTTCATACTCCACATCTCCATGAGGGGTTGCCGGACCTGGCAGAGGTGGAGCCGGCCAATGTGGATCGTTGTCTGCGACTGGAACCAGCAACGACCTGTGGAAAACCGGGTGAATCCGCATGGTCCGAGGCAATGACAAGCAAAATGCCACCGGATTGATCACCGCTTCGACCGTAAACGGCCCCAAGTAATGGTGATCAAGTTTTTTCGACGGCCGTGCTGTAGGCAGGTGCCACATGGAAAGCCAAACCTGATTGCCCACAGATAACGGAGGGACATCTCGACGATGACGGTCAGCAAATCGTTTGTAATCCTCCTTAGCTTTCTCCAGCTGGTGCCGAACTACTTGGTGCACCGCCTTCAGCTCCTGGAGGAATTTGTCCACGGCCGGAACTGGGAAGTCCGATGGAGCCAACGGAAAGAGCCGTAGATGAAATCCGTAACTGGCAAAGAACGGTGACACACGGGTAGACGCATGCTGGCCGTTGTTATATGCGAACTCCGTCACAGCCAGCAGCTCCGCCCAATTGTCCTGTTGGGTGTTGCTGAAACAGCGGAGGTACTGTTCCAAGATTGCGTTCACCCTCTCTGTGCCCCCGTCAGTTTCGGGGTGATGGGCAGAGGACAGACACGCCTGTACCTGCAGTACAGTACAGTACAGTAGGGTCAGCCAGAAGCGTGCCGTAAATTGCACCCCCCGATCTGACACGACTCGGTCCGGTAACCCATGCAGCCGAAATACATGGGCAATAAACAACTGGGCCGTCATCCATGCTGTAGGGAGACCCACACACGGGATAAAATGAGCCATTTTGGTGAGCATATCCACCACCATCAAGACGGTTGTGGCACCCTTGGACGGGGGTAACTCGGTAATGAAGTCCAACGAGACCGCCCCCCCAGGGTCTTTCTGGTGTGGGTAGCGACTGCAAGAGACCAGGGGGCGCACCAGTAGCATACTTGGCCTCTCGACAAATGCTGCATGATGCCACATAACTAGACACCTCGTTCCGGAGTCGCGGCCACCAAAACATTCTGGACACAAGGTGCAGTGTTTTGAAGACCCCGAAGTGACCCGCTGATGGACTATCATGGCATTGTTTCAGAATGATGCCACGGAGGGGTCCCCCAGGAACATAGATGTGGTCTCGGAAATGCAACAGGTCATCCGTGTACATCCAAGGGGTCTTATCCCCCTCATCGCCAGCCAACTCACGACATCGAGCTACCACGAACGGATCCTGCTGCTGCGCCTCACGAATTCTGACCCGTAGGTCCACGGGCTCCTCTGTGGCTGCCAACCATTCCAAGGGAATAACCGTTCTGGGCATGATCTTGTCCTCCTTTCAGGTGAATTTGGGCTTCCGGGACAGCGCATCCGCATGCTGATTCCGCCCGCTAGGGACATAGGTCACCCGAAAGTTGAACCTCGCAAAAAACAGTGACCATCGCACCTGTCGCTGATTTAGCGTTCTGGCAGTCCGTAGGTGCTCTAGGTTCCGATGGTCTGTTCGAACCTCGACTTGGTGATGGGCCCCCTCTAAGTGGTGCCGCCATGTCTCAAAAGTGGCTTTGACCGCCAACAACTCCTTGTCCCATATCGTATAATTCCGTTCAGGGGCCGACAGCTTCCGTGAATAATAGGCGCATGGGAACAAGGTACCTGCAGGAGCATAGGCTTGCAGAAGCACAGCCCCGACGGCCACATCCGATGCATCCGTCTCCACCATGAACAGCCTTAAGAGATCAGGATGCTTGAGGATAGGCTTGGAGGTGAATGCGGCCTTAATGGCATCCAAGGCCCCTTGCTCCTCAGCACCCCAGCGGAACTTCACCCCTTTCCTTATCAGATTGGAAAGGGGAGCGGTCAGGGTCGCAAAGCGAGGAATGAACGTGCGGTAATAATTCGCAAACCCCAACAGTCGCTGCACGTCCTTGACCCTCTGCGGAGGCTGCCATTCCTGCAGCGACTTTACTTTCTCCGGATGCATCTCCACACTCTCGGGCGAGATGCGATGGCCCAGAAATTCGATTGTGGTTTCTGCAAACTGGCACTTCTCATGCTTGGCAAAAAGATGGTTATCCCGCAATCGTTGCAACATGAGCCAAACATGGTTCCAATGCGCTCGTGGGGAGGATGAGTAGATCAGGATGTCATCAAGGTAGATGACCACAAACTTATCCAACAGGTCCCTGAACACGTCATGCATAAAGTGCATGAACACTCCCACGCATTGGTCAAGCCAAAGGGCATAACCGTGTACTCAAAATGTCCATAACGCGTCCGGAAGGCCGTCTTCCACTCATCTCCCGCTTGAACTCGGACTAAGTTGTAAGCTCCCCGTAAGTCCAACTTAGTAAATATTTTGGCCTGGCGGAGCCTCTCGATGAGTTCGGGGCTGAGCGGGAGTGGGTACCGATTACGGATCGTGATGGCATTCAATTTCCGGTAATCACAGCAGTCTAAGCTCCCCTGACTTCTTCTTCACGAAGAGCACTGGCGCAGCCAACGGGGAGGTGGAAGGCCGTATAAACCCCTTCCGGAGGTTCTTGTCGATGAAGTCCCTCAAGGCTGCCAACTCCAGTTCCGACAGGGAGTAAATCCAGCCAACCGGCAATTTGGCATCAGGCACTAAATCAACCAGGCAGTCATAAGACCGATGCGGGGGCAATTGATCCGCCTCTTTTTCCCCAAAGACATCGGCATAATCCCCCAACTCTGCCGATAGGTCGAGGTCCACATATGGAGCCACATTCCCCACGCAGGCATGCAGGTGATGGGTGGCACACTTCTTGCCGGGGAACCGCACTGCCCCAGATGACCAAATAATCTGCGGATCATGAGCCCTTAACCACTCCAATCCCAGCACCACTGGAAAGTGGGAAACGGTAGCCACATAGAACACAGCTTCTTCCACATGCGGCCCAATATGCATGCGAAGGGGTCTGGTCACAGCAACCACTGGGCCGGAACGAAGGGGCCGCCCATCAATCGTCTCCACCAAGACCGGCGGTGACAACTGCTGCTGGAGAATGGACCACTGCGCAGCAAAAGCCGAGTCCATGAAATTGGCAGTAGCCCCTCAGTCCACCAAGGCCTGGACCTCCACTGCTCCTTGACCAGGCACGAACACAGTCGCTGGTAACACAAGGTGCTTAACAAGAGTCTGTTGAGGTGGAGGTACTGGACCCATTTCCAAGCAAGCCCGGCCTATGGAACCCTCTAGACCGGGCCCGGCCCGTTTCCCGCCGCTGCTTTGGGTGCCTTCACAGGACACTTGGCCGCCATATGGCCTGGACCGCCACAATACAGGCAAAGGCCTTCGTGGTGGCGGCAATCTTTTTCAGCTTGGGTCAGTCGAGGCCGTGCAGCCCTCAACTGCATTGGCTCATCCGGAGGTGGTGCCAACGGTGCCACTGTCTTAACACGTGCGGGCAAGGCCTCCATCCATCGTCGCGCCCATCGCTGCTGGAGTCTTGCATCGATACGGAGAAACAGGTGCATGAGCTCCTGCAAGGAGCGAGGGCATTCGGTGCGTGCCAGCTCATCCAGGAGTTCGGACGAAAATCCTTCCTGAAATTAGTCCATAAGCGCCACCTCATTCCACTGCAGTTCCTGACAAACCACCTGAAACGTAGCAATGTAGTCTGCCAGCGAACCACGCCCCTGCCGCAACTCTCTTACCCGATGGTTTGCAGTCTGGGCCCTAACAGGGTCCTCAAACATGGCCTTGAGCTGCCGGCAAAACTCTGCATAATTGTCCAGCAGCTGATTGGGCTGGGTCAGCAGGGGTGTTGCCCAACGTGCTGCTGTTCCTGTCAAAACGTTTATCACAAACCCCACCTTATCCCGGTCAGTGGGGAAGTCCTCAGGCCGAAGGCTCATACACAACTGGCACTGCCCAAAGAACGATGGGAATTGTGCCTGTGAGCCATCAAACTTTTCTGGCACTGTAACAGGGCTTCTGCGGCGTGGCCGAGCTGCTTGCATCTGCGCCATCTGTGCAGTCAGGAGGGCCACCTGTTGTTTTAACTGATCATTTTCTGTACGGAGCTGATCCATGGTCACCCAACTTGGTCTGGAGGAGCAATTGGGAGTGGGCCGGGAACAAAATGTGATGACTCAGGGCCCCGAACGGAGGCAAAGCAGTTGGCTGGCAAAAGCAACAGTCCTGGAATCACTGCCAATGTTCACCCAAAAGCTCCCCCATATGCTGGCAAGAGTTCAACCAAGATAGCCAGGAAAGTTTACAATATTCTCAAGACAAGACAGATAACAAGAAAACATAAAAAGTCCTTTTACTCTCGGCTTGTCTGCGAACTGCAAACTGCAAACTGCCGACTGCAAGGAGAGATCAGGAATGTAAGCTGTGATCGGGAAGCAGGAAACAAACTGGTCCGGAATACAAAGCGTCCAGGTTACAAGAGCACAAGTCACGACAATCTCAAGATCCCACGTTTGTTCACGGCAAATGCCTCACCCCACAGCGTCTCCTTAAATACTAATCCCCAGGTGTGCCTTGTGGAGTGGGGCGGGACGCTCTCCTCCCGAGCAAGTGAGCCTGCCTCCGTTGTTCTCTCCTCCTCTCTGCTCTCCTTGCTCTAGGATCAGGTGGGGAGGGGCCTTGCTCCTTGCCTGAACTCTGCCTTCCCTGTTCCAAACCTGAGGGGCCCTGGCCTGCCTCAGCCTGCTCCTCCCTACAGTCCTCCAAAACCACAGACACCCCCTCCTGGGCCTCAACAGAGAACTCCATCTCTTCCTCGGAGTCAGGCTCGGACGGAGGCATGACACTCAGGCAGCAATGAGCTTGGTTCCCACAGGACAATTTATTGTTTTGTCTAAACTTTAAAGCACACCTTCCCCCTCCCATTGCTATGGCAACCAAAAACGAAGTGGAAATGGCTTCAGCCAAATTCGTTTGCAGCGTTGATAATGGCAATATTCGAGTACCACCAGTCGCCTAGCAAGGTGTCAAAAATTTGATGACCAAAAAAAGAAGGAAAAAAGTGATAAAGTACAGGTAGTCCTCAATTTACAACAGTTTGCTTAGTCACTGTTTGAAGTTACAACAGCACTGTAACTTATGACCATTTTTCACACCATTGCAGCATTCTCAGGGTCATGTGATTTACATTTGGATGCTTGGCAACTGATTCATATTTCTGATGGTCACCGTATCCCAGGGTCATGTGATCCCCTTTTGCAACCTTTTGACAAGCAGTCAATGGCTGGGGGGCGTGGCCAGCTCAATGTCGCTCATGTCGGGGGTGCCTCGGGGGGGTCTGGGGGTCTCTGATGGAGGGGGTTGGGACTGGGATGGGCACCGGGGCATGGTCCACCAGAGGAGCCTCACCATCCCTCTTGGGCCATGCGGAGGACTCCCGGACGGTGGCGCAGGCTGCCCAGAGCCCTGGGCAGTGGAGGGCAAGTGCCCAGCCTTGCTCTCAAGCTCCCAGGGCACTAGAATCCTGCAGCTCAACCCAGTCCAGCCCCACTTCCATGAGGGGGCGCCCAGCTGCGCTTACCTCCTCCTCGAGGCTGCTGCTGTGCTCACTCTCCTTGGCCAGGTTGCTCATAGTGGGTGCAGGAGGGCAAAGTGCATGGGTCAGAGGGAGGCGCACTCCCTCTCCATGTGAGGAGACCAGGCTTTGTAACCAAAGCATCCTTCGCAATAGAATGGCAGACCACTGGGACAGGTCAGGAGGAGGGGGCAAGGGGATGGTAAAAGGGCAGCAGGGCTGCTGGTGGCCAAGTGCTAAGGCAGGACTTCCCTCAGAGCTTCCCTCCCTCCTATTATAATCTTCCTTCCTTCCTTCCTTCCTTCCTTCTTTTCCTTTTCTTTTTTCCTTCCCTCTTTCTTCTTCCTTCCCTTCTTTCCTTCTGTTTCCTTCCTTGCTCTCTTCCCCTCTTTCCTTCTTTGTCTTTCCTCTTTCCCTTTCTCCTTTCCTGTCCCTTCTTGGATGCTCAAATGCGAAAGGGGAAACATTTCTCAATGCCTCCTTGCCTTGTGATCAAATGCCACTTTTGCTAGTAGTTTGTGGCCACTTAAAAGACTGAGAACAAACCAGGCCCAGTTTATCCCATGTTTGCATTTACTGGGGGTGTCAACAGACAACAGTACAGCAAAACTGTCAAAATGGTAGCTATGCTAGTTGGTCAGAGCTCATCCATTTTTTATGTGCAACAGCTTTAGCATTTAGGAACAGGTAAGTTAATTGCTTTTCTATTAATACATAATCCTTATAAGGGCTCTTCTGTATTGACTCTGCCCTGGTCTAATTCAGACTGGAAATATAGCAAAGGAAAATATTTTCCCCACTCTGCTTTTTCCTGTTTTCCCCACTGGAAATGGCTGTTTGCAACACACAAGGAGGGGATACTTTCCTAAGAGCTCACAATTCAAGAAACCAATGTTAACTTGGATTGCCAATAACGTCCTGTCTGTGACAAAACAGAACACAAAATTGCTTTCTCCTTTGAGCCCAAGTCTCAATGAATCCAGGATTGAAGCAGAACTGCGTGAACTGGGGCATCTCCAACCAAGTTGCCTCTCCTTCCTTCCTTCCTTCCTTCCTTCCTTCTTTCCTTCCTTCCTTCCTTCCTTCCTTCCTTCCTTCCTTCCTCCCTCCCTCCCTCCCTCCCTCATTCCCTGCCCCCTCCTTCTCATTTCCATCCATCCCTTCTTTCTTTCCTTCCTTCCTTCCTTCCCTGCTTCTCATTCCCATCTCCTTCCTTCTTTTTTTCCTCCCTCACTGCCTCCCTCCTTCTCGTTCCCATCTCCTTCCTTCCCTCCTTCCTTCCTCCCCTCCTTTCTTCCCTGCTTCTATATAAGTTTTTTTATTCGTTTTTCCCATACATACAATAGTAATTTTTCAACCAACGTGCTGTCTGAGTTTACATGCTAATACATATTTAATTCCTAATCCTTTCTTCTTTCCTCCAGCCAATGGTAAAATAAATTCCAGGTTTGATAATAGTCTGTTTCTTCTTTTTCTTTCAGTCTCATAGTCAATCTGTCCATCTCTGCGTATTCTAGTATTTTTTTAATTATTTCTTCATCTGATGGTATTCCTTCATTTTTCCAGTGTTGCGCAAATATAATTCTTGCTGCTGTTGTGACATGCAAAGTCAAGTATAAGCTTTGTTTATTAGTCTTTTCTGGCATTATACCTAATAAAAAAAGTTCAGGTTTAAAATCAACATGTTCTCCTAACATCTGTTCTAGCCAAGTATGTATCTTTTTCCAATACTTCTTTACTTTATCACATGTCCACCAAACATGATAATACGTGCCTGACTTATGTTTACATTTCCAACATCTATCTGACATATTTTTAAACATTTTTGCTAATCTTGCTGGTGGCAAGTGCCATCTATAAAACATTTTGTATAAGTTTTCTTTATAGGAAGTTGACATTGTCAGTTTATAGTTTCTTTCCCATAAATTTTGCCATTTTTCCAATTCTATATTATAACCAAAAATTTTCGCCCATCTTATCATTGTATCTTTGATTTGTTCACTTTCCATTTCTAAAATTAATAAAAAATTAGATATTTTCTTAATTAATTTTTCATCCAAAGTCAACAATGTCTTATCAAACACAGTTTGTTCCTTATAAAATCCATACATTTTAACATCTCTATCACATCTACTTTGCATTTGTAAATGTGTCCACCACGTTAGGTTGATACCCTGATTTTCCATTTCTTGTTTAGATTTTAAGTTTCCTTCAGAGTTTAGAATATCTCTACATGTCCAGATTTTTTCAAAGTCCACTAAATTTAGGTATACAAATGCTTCCATTGTTGACAACCACCCTGGAATTTTTAAATATATTTTACTTTTTATTTTTCCCCATGTTGTTAACAGTGCATTTCTTATATAATGATTTTGGAAATATTTATGAACTCTATTTTTCCCATACCATAAGAAAGCGTGCCACCCCAATTGTAAATCATGCCCCTCCAGATATAACAACCTTTTATTTTTAAGAATTATCCATTCTTTTACCCATGTTAATACAGATGCTTGATAATATAGAACTCACTCCGGTAGGCCAAATCCTCCATTTTCCTTGGCATCTTGTAACAATTTCCACTTAATTCTAGCTTTCTTTCCTGCCAAATAAATTTCAAAATTAGTGAGTTCAAATCTTCAAAAAAAAAATTCTCCAATTTTATAGGTATTGTTTGAAATAGAAATAAGATTTTTGGTAGTAAATTCATTTTCACTGTGGCAATTCTTCCTAATATTGACAGTTGCAAGTTTTTCCATTTTTCCAACTCCAATTTTATTTGAGTCAATAATTTTGTGTAATTATCTTCTTTTATTGTTGAACATCTTGCCGTTAATTGTATCCCCAGATATTTAACCTTTTTAACTATCTGCAATTCTGTCTTTTCTGATATTTGTTTTTTTTGCTTATCTGTAATGTTTTTAATTATTACTTTAGTTTTTTCTCTATTTATTTTCAGTCCTGCCATTTCTCCATACTGTTCTATCTTTCCCAATAGTTTAGGAATCATCTCCAAAGGTTCTTCTAAAATAAACACCAAATCATCAGCAAATGCTTGTAATTTATATATTTCACCTTTTATTTCTAATCCTTTAATTTCTATATCTTGTCTAATATTTCTATTCAAAACTTCCGGTGAAAATGAATAACAGCAGAGATAGTGGACATCCTTGCCTTGTGCTTTTCCTTATCTCAAAGTTCTCCGTATAGTCTCCATTCACAATCACTTTCGCTGTTTGTTTATTGTATATCGTTTTTATCATATTTATAAAATTCTGTCCAAAGTTCATTATTTGTAATTGTTGAATCATAAATTGCCAGGAAACATTATCAAATACCTTTTGGGCATCCAGAAATACTAATGCCCTTTGTTTTCCTGGATGCAATTCATATATTCTAATACATCCATTATCACTCTTAGATTATTTTTAATTTGTCTCTTTGGTAAAAAACCATTCTGATCTGAATGTATAAATTCAGTTAAGTATTGTTTCAGTCCCTTTGCCATTATTGAAGTAAAGATTTTATAATCCACATTCAGTAATGATATCGGTCTGTAATTCTTTATCTGTGTCAAATCTGCATCTTCTTTTGGTATTAAAGTAATATTTGCTTCTATCCACGTGTTTGGAAGTTTAGCTTCCAACAAGAGTTCATTGCAAACGTCTTTCAACGGTTCACTTAGTGTATCTTGTAGGGTTTTGTATAACTGTGCCGGTAGTCCATCTGGCCCCCGGTGTTTTTTCATTTTTTTTGTCTTCTTATGGCCTCTGTTATTTCCATCGTTATTTTTTCCTCTAACATAGTCTTATAAGTTTCTGGAATTTTTTGAAGGTTATTTCCTTCCAAATATTGAATCATTCTCTCTCTTGGGATTTCTTCTATATCATAAAGTTTCTTGTAGTATTCTTTAATTATCTTTTTTATTTCTTCGTTTTTAAATTGTAGACCACCTTTTTCATCTACTAATTTGTTTATTATTTTCTTCTCCTTCTGTTTTTTAGGTTTATAAGCTAACCATCTTCCTGGTTTATTTGCATTTTCAAAAAAGTTTTGTTTTGCTCTTTTTATTTGCTGTGCCAATTTTTCTGAGTCCAACAAATTTAATTTATGTTTTATTATTTCCATTTCTCTTTTCAAGGTCTTCTTTTGCGGATTCATTTGCAGTTCTGATTCTAGTTTTCCAAATTTCTCTTTTAATAGTACATACTGCTGTCTTTTCTGTTTATTTTTCTTTGCCGTGTAGGTTATGACTATACCTCTAAAATATGCTTTAGCTGTATCTCATACATTTTGTAGTGTAGTATCTTCTTTTTTATTTTCTTTAAAGAAAAACTCCATTTCTTTTATTGCTAATTCTATAAATTCTCTTTCTTTTAATATAGATTGGTTCAAAGTCCATCTTAGTTTTTTTTGTATTCCTCTCCACTTCACTTTTAAGGGGTTGTGGTCTGCCCATGTACCTAGTTCTATCTCAATTTCCTGTATGTTCATTCTTAGTTCAGGTGTCATCCAAATCATGTCGATTCTAGACCAGGACTTTTGACTATTTGAATAAAATGTATATTGTAATTTTCCTGGATTAATTTCCCTCCAAACATCTTATACTCCAATCTCTTCTATCCTTCCAGTTTTTCCTGTTTTACTGCTTTTATAGTCTATTGTCCCATCCACGATCGCATTAAAGTCTCCTACTAAACAAATGTTTTGATACTCCAATTCTGTTATTTTTCTATGAAGATTTTGATAGAATTCTTCCTGGTTGTTATTTGGTGCATATATTACTACTAACCATGTTTGTTTTTGATGTAAATATATTTCTACCATCACAATTATTCCTTCTTCGTCTGAATAAATCATTTTAGAATCTATTGTCTTTTTAATATATACCGCAACGCCTCTTTTCTTTTGTTGCACTGATACATGATAAAGTTTCCCAATTTTGGGGTATTCCAACAGCTTATAATATTGTTTTTTTATATGTGTCTCTTGCAAGCAAATTATATCTATATTTAATTTCTGTAGTTTCCTAAAAAATTTGCTTCCTTTTGATGAGGAGTTTAGTCCGTTTATATTCATTGAAAAGATTCCATTTTCTTTCTCCATTTCAGTTATTTATATTTAGGTATAGTAGATCTCATAATCCTCTGTTCTCTGGCCATTCCTTCACTCTCTTGCTCAGATTTCTCTTTCTGTTCTCATTGTGTAGGTGCTTCTTCAGTTGCCTCTTCCGTTTGTTTCTGTTCTTTTCTCTCCTCCTGTTGATGTTGCGCTCCTTCATCTAGAAATGCTCTATTTCTTTCGTCAAAGTCTTCTGCTTTCCAGATTGAATCCAATCGGTATCTTGTGTTATTCCAGTTGATTAAAATCCCTTCTGGCATTAACCATCTAAAGTTTATGCCTTTTGCAATCAGCTTTGTGGTTAAAAAATGATATTGTCTTCGAGTATCTCTTACTCTTTCTGGTATCTGCTTTAGGACCACAATTTCTTTACTCTTATATTTGTAATGGTTCCTCTCGAACTCTTCTCAGTATTTCATCTTGTGTTGTTTTCTTTATGAATCTCACGTGCACTTCTCTGGGTAGTTTATGTTTTCTTGCATAGCTTGAATTCATTTGGAATATTTCATCTATCTCCATTTGCATCTCTGCTCTGTCTGCTTTCAGGGCCTCTGCCAAAAGCTCAATAATCACAACTGCTATATTTTCTTCTCTATCTTCAGGGATATTTTGAAATCTTAGGTAGTGTTCCACTTTTTCCATTTCTAAGATCGCCACCACTCCTTCGAGATTTTGATTTGCTTGCTCCAGTTTCTCATTTTCTTGCAGTAGTATTTCCATTTTTTTATCAATATCTTCTGTTTTATTTTCCACTTTCTGAATTCTTTGTTCATTTTTAAGCATCATTTGATGGTGAACTTCAAATTGTGACTTTATATCCAAGATTTCTTCACTTAATTTATCAAATTTACTTTTTGTCTCTTCATGATTTTTTTGTATTGATTCTTGAATCAATTTTAATGTGGATTGCATCTCATTTTGTGCAGTGTTTATTTTCTCACGCTGCAGCATTGTTTCGATAGATCCCTGGGTTGTTGGACTAGGTGTTCCCACAGAGGGTGCAGAGGAGGTCTTTTTCATAAGTCTAGTAAGGTTTGATGTACTCATTCTTCCAGCCAAGTGTCTTAGGCTAAAATCCAAACTGTAAAAGGAGCCAACTTCTTTAGGCTAAATCCAATATCTCAGGGAAAGCAGAATAAAGCAAGCAACAAGAAAAAAGAAAAAAAGAAAACCGACTGTCTTAGGTTAAAATCCAGCCGGGAAAAAACAGGCCAACTTCTTTAGGCCAAATCCAGAGCCTCCAGTCGGGCCTCAGATGTAAAATATTTGCTGTCTTCAAATAATTTCTATTTTAGTTATATCCAGAGTCAACAAATCTAGTTATGAAGAGTCTTTTCACTTAAAAATTCACACAAAGGCACTTTGTTTAGAACAAGTGTTGTCTCAAGGTCACACTCTTTGAAGTTTTCTTTATTGTTTAATATTACTATAATATCTTCTTTCACCACTAGATGTCCTCGTATGCTGTTTAATCAATGTCTGGTCTTAAAAAGTTTTTACAAAATTTTCCTTAAATACACGTTATTTACTCTTAGAATTATAGCTAAAAAAGATTTTTCCACCTCTTGTAGATTAAGTAGTCTTTCTTTGAATCAACCTGAGTTCAGTTTTAAGAGATTTTTTGTATTCCTTTAAAAAGCCTTCCCACTTGTAGTTGTTCGCTGCCTTTAACTTTCTCCTCTAGTCTTTCTGGGATCTTTACTTTTTTTTTTAGCTCTTCCCCATCAGAGGGTCAACGTTCTTAATTGTAATTCCAAAAGGAAAAGGACAAAAGAACTGGCTCACCCAGTTTCAGCACCCTGTTGACAGTCAGCTGTTTGGCGGAGCGCCGCGGCTCCTCACTTTTCTTCCGGCTGGTGACAACTTGGGCTGCCTGGGCGAACCTGGCAGCCTTTCCTCCATCCTTTCAGAGGGTTTCTTCAGTCCATCTGGACCGATTGCCGTCTGGTCCAGACTCCTGAAACATCCCTCCTTCATTGACCCTCCCGGGCAACTTTCCGACCCCTTAGGGTCGCCGGGCAGAAAGAAATCGGGCTTGGAAGCCGGAGTCCCGGCTTCTTCCAAAGTCTCATTGCACACCAAACAGCCTTTCTTCCCTGCTTCTCATTCCCATCTCCTTCCTTCTTTCCTTCCTTCCTCCTTCTCCCTCCCTCCCTCCCTGCCTCCCTCCTTCTCATTCCCATCTCCTTCCTTCCTTTTTCCCTGCCTCCCTCCTTCTCATTCCCATCTCCTTCCTTCCTTCCTCCCTCTCCCTCCCTCCTTTCCTCCCTCCCTCCCCTGCTTCTCATTCCCATCTCTTTCCTTCCTCCACACTTAGGAAGGGATGACGGGAGGGGGAGAGATTGCCAGTGCTGCCGGTGGCCATGCTGCCACCGGCCGTAGCTATCCCACATGAGCAGGGGCGGTCCTGGTGAAAGGAAAGCCTCGTGGCTGCGAGCCTAGGTCAGCGAGCGGACCAAGGAGGTGCTGGTGGCGGGTATGGCGCTGATCTACAACCTGGACGCAGCCAGCTTTAGATCCATGAGGCAGTCCTGGAGCCAGCAAAGGGCTGTCCTGCCGCCTCTGCCCCGCCCCCTGGGGATGCACACACGAGGTGGCAAGCATGGAGTGCCGGCATCCTGGGAAAAAGGGAAGCACTTCTCCCTCTTTTCTTTCTGAGCGGTAAGCAGGGATGTCGGGCACTTGCCGTCTCCTGTGCGCGCAACCAGGGGGCGGAGCAGGGGCAGCCCCTCGCTGGCCCTTTTCCGCCAAAACCTTCTTTTAGATCCTCTCCTCTCTCCCCCCTCCTCCTCCTTTTCTCTTCAGTGCACCTCCAGTTCCGGAAGCACCAATCAGCTGGAGCCCAGTGCTGATCCTGGGGATTCTGCTGAGCCCTGACACCCCTACAGAAGCACCGATCAGCTTGTAGCCATGCACATCAATCCTGGGGCTACTGCTGAGCCCCGACAGTCCTGCAGCTCCAGCTGTCTCTCCCTCAGGCTTGTGCGACACTGCTGCCAGTTTAGCTCATTCCCTTCCCCCGCTACCACTTGTCTAGGATAGTCACATACCACTGGCCAGGTGCCAAAGTACCACTGGTTGAAAAGCCCTGCCTTAGACAATGTCGTTAATATGTGCAAAGAAAAATTTAAAAAATGTTTTGTTTGTATCATGCTAGCTTTACATTTACTTTTTAAATTAAAACGCCTTTCTCAAAATATCAAATGGTGTAGAGAGTCTGCAAGGCACTAACATTAGCATCATATTGGCAATTCCAGAACTATGTAATACTATTACTTTGAGGTTAATGCAAGTAGAAAAAGTAATTTGCCATGCCATAGAGCCAAGTTGGCTCAGTCTTTTTCATTATATTTTTTACAATAATCTTTATTAAAATGTACACATATAAAGTAAAAAATACAGATTAAAGAAATTATATAAAAAAGAAAAAAGAGAAAAGAGAAAAAAGAAAAGAAAAAGAGAAAAGATTATTCCCACCTGCCTCCAGTCAAGCGTAAACAATCTGGTTTATATCTTTTCTAGTACTTCAATTAAAAAAAAAACCCTCATCTTCCCAGATATCATCATCTATCAATAATCAGATTGCAAAAACCCATCATTCAGTCCTAATCAGCAAAAGTCTATTAAGAGCTAACAGGAATATTAACATATATTTTAATAAAACAATCAGTTTCATAATTTAAACATAATTTATACATACCACTTTCTCAAAAAAATAAAGCAAAATAAATCTCTTTCCTTCTATAAACAGATCTTTAAAGTCTCGCCATTTAATTCTGGTCAAAAGGAAATCCCATTAATAGCTACCACAAACTACTACATATATGTTTTAACTCAGATTATACACTACTTTATTTCTTTTAAGTGCAAAAGTGCCAGAATTAGCTCCCCCATCTCTTTTTTCAATTTTCCTGCTCTTAGCCATTGCCAGGTTATTATCTACTTTCCCTGCTAGTTTTTTTTTAATGTACTGGCCATATAATGCTTTTTCTTCCCATGCTTCCTTTCTGTTCTTCATTTGGCCTTTCTTATAGGTAAGTTTGGTCTCTCCAGTACTCAGTAGGCCTTCCTGGTATACTAGGTTCAGGGCATCTTGCTCACTATCCTCCAGATATTCTTCCAATGCCCTTTTTCTTCTTCAACCATCTGATGTGTTTGCACCCGTTTTCCTTGGTAAGTAGAGTCTATCAATGTTATTGTGTGGATGATTCATGATTCATTGTCATTATTTTTCTGCTTTTCCTATCCAGGGCGTTTAGTTCTGCTTGAATCCAGTCCACTATTTCAGCTGTGTAATGACTGGAAGTGGCCAGGTGTTGATTGCCTTAATGGTATTTCCTTCACTGAGTTTGGACTTTAAGATCTTCTGCACTCTCTTGATGTATTCATTTCAAATCTTTTTCTTGACTTCAGTGTGCTTGATGTAGTCAGCTTGAAAGATACGCAGGAATTTATAGTGATCATCTTCATTCAGACTTTTGGATAGGGTATTTTGATTCCATCAGTTTTCACTATTTTTCCCCATTTGATGGTAAAAATGGCACATTTGTCCAGCCAAACTCCATTGCAATATTTTGGCTGATATACAGAGAGTATTGAACAGAAATTCTGTTTCGGTTATTTTTTCCCATACAGCTTCAGATTGTCCATGTAAAGGAAATGGGATAGTCTGGCAGATGTTTTTGATACTTGGTAGCCATGGCCCAAATTATTCAGTATTGTTGACAGAGGAATCAGTGCAATGACAAACTGTAGTAGTGATAGTGAGTCTCCTTAGAAGATTTTTCTCAATATTAACCTCTCCCATTCTATCACCATTGACCAACAACTGTGTCTTCCATTGTGTCATCGATCTTTGCACAAAGCTTCTGATTTTCTATCAACTGATATTTCTAGGCACTTGATTATCCAATCATGTGGCAGGAGTTGAATGCCTTACTGTAACAAATCCATGCTGCATTTAAGTTGGTTTTCTTTCTCTTGCAGTTTTCCAGAATCATCTTGTCAATTAGGAGTTGATCTTTTATTTCTCTGTTGTTTGGGCAGTTTCCTTTCTGCTGAAGTGGAAAGAGCTTATTTTCAACTAGATGCTGTTGGACTGCATCACACCAGTTAGTAATTTGAAAGTTGTTGGTAAGCAGATAATTGGCCTGTAGTCGCTTGATGCTGCCCATTTTGCTGGATCTTAAAGCTATTGGTGAGCAGGTAATTGGCCTGTAGTTGCCTGGTGCTGTCCGTTTTGCTGGATCTTAAATTATCAGGTACATTTTTCCACATATAAGCCACTCTTCAATTTCACTGCTTGCAGTATGTTGTTAAACTGCTTAGCAACAAGTGAGTGTACACTAGTCAGATGTTTCAACCAAAATCCAATTCATCTTCACCTGACCAATTCGTGATTTCCCTTGCCCTTTTATAATAGAATAATAACTTTGTCACTTTGAATGTACACTAATCAGCATACATTAAAATGAAATTTCATTGCATACAGCTCTCAAAGGGTCACCACGTCCGATATACACTACATAAATATGACAGAAATAAATAAATACAGAATTATGCATATACCTACATATATTATATGACACAAAGAAACAACAGTCTAGTTCGGGTTATGTATATATGTGCATGGTGAGAAAAATGAATCTTGCGAGTTTATCAGACAGATGGCATAGGGAACAAAGCTATTACAGAATCAGGTAGTCCTGCTAGAAATACTTCAAAACCTCCTCCCAGAGGGGAGCAACAGAAACAGACCGTAAAGTGGGTGTGTGGGGTCTCTAACAATGCTTTGAGCTCTAAGCACATAGCGATTATAAGCAGCATCCTGAATACCAGGAAGTGAGCTTCCTATGATCTTCTTGGCTGTCCTTACCATTCTCTGTATGGACTTTGTATCTGAGGCACTGCTGCCACCAAACCAGACAGTGATGCAGCTTGTTAACTCTCATTCGTGCCTCTATAAAAAGTGTCAGGACAGAAGGAGAAAGATGTGCTCTCGTCATCCAATGCAGGAAATGCAGACGCTGGTTTGCACACTTCACTAAGGATGATGTGTAGAGAAACCAATTCAGATTGTTAGTTCTCTGCACCCCCAGATACTTAATACTGTTGACCATCTACAGCTGTATCCTTGATACTGAGTGGAGTATGACTATGCCGGCTCTTTCTAAAATCTACAATGATCTCCTTTATTTTATCAACATTTAGAACCAGGTTACTTTTATTGCACCATTACACCAGAGCCTTCCCCTCTTCCCTATAAGTATCTTTCTTCACCATTTCTGCCCTTATTATCAGTTCTTTCATTTCAGCTTCTTTTTCATTCTTAATTCACCTTTAACCAAGCTATGTGCTTATTACATTTCTTTAGGTTATCCCATATCTTTGCCGAAAACTGTACTGTTTCTTCCTTGTCAGATGCTGACAGATTCACTACAATCTCTCCATCGATGGACTAGTAGAAACCATTGATTAGATTGAAACTGGAGATTCTACCTATACTTAGAAATTCAAGCTTTGTTATCTTCTAATCCTCTTGGCTACATTTACTGCTTTATGATTTCCAGTGCTTCCTTAATCTTACTTGTTTCTAAGTGATATGTCCTGATTAGGTATTCTTTGGTCTTTTTGTTCTTCAGCTTTTTTTTAATCTGTTCTAGCTAACTTGCATCTGATCTCAACTTGTTAATCTTCTTTTCTAGCCTGATCTTCCATTTTGATGATTCAGTTATAACTGCAGCTTTGCTGTACATTAGTTGGTTTGTTTTTTGCAGTGAGTTGGTGCTTATATTTGATAATTCAATATTTGCATCTTTTAATGCTTGTGCGAGCTGTTTCTTTGGAACAAGCTTCAATGCAGGCAGCCTTATTCTGATGTTTTTGTACCCTTCTAGATGCTCAGTTATTCCTTGTTTCAATTCTTTTACTTCTTTAGAGGGCTTTGTTCTTCCTGAGGCAGAGGAGGCAGAGGAGAGGGTGATTTCTTTATTCAATTCTTCTACTTTAGTTAGAGTTAGTTACTTCTTTGTTCTTTCTGAGGTAATGGTGAGGTGTTCCTCATGGCTTTCAGAAGTGCTCCCCACAAATTACTTCATGTGAGATTAAATTGCTCTCTAGAGTTCAGTTAAGATTATGGCTACTGTTATAGCCTCTCTGCTGCACAATGATCTCCCTGCCTGGGCTCTTTGATTCCATTTCTGAAGGGCAGTGAAGTTTCCCAATTATATCTGCCTTCTCTGTGGATAGTTCTGAGGCTATCTGCCACCATGACAGGTATGAGTGTAACCCAGCTCATCCCAGGGCCAGCATGGGACATTGGTTACATACCTGGTTTTCAAGTTGGAGCAGTGGCAATTGATCAGGAATTGGAAGAATTGTCTGTGTTTCCCATGCCATGGTCAAATCATGCCCTGATAACCAAAAGATTTTTTGGTATTATTCCCCACTTCAGGGAGACTGGACCTATTTTATTGGTCTACTGATGGCAACAGAGGGGTCCAGATAGATTCCATAGGGAGCTGGGACTTATTCTTGATGGTTTGCTGCATGGTCCTATGCGGAATAAAAGGGCAGAGGAGGCTTTAGACACACATACAACCTTTCTTTTCTCACAGATCCTATCACTGTCTGTGATTTATAGAAAAGTTGAGGGGGATCAAGTGGGTTAAGAGATTTCCTGAAGTGCTGCTGGAGGTTGACAAAGATTGTGGGAAGTGATGATGCTAGCAAGCTATTTCCCTTTTGTGGAAGGCGCGATGAAGGGATTTGTACTACTTAATACATCGAAGTGGAGATGTATTGAAGTTATGCAGGCAATCGGGTCTTGTCCAGCTTGGTGATAGCAAGGATGAATGTTAGTTGAGTAAGATTGTTTGCAACTCACAATAGACATCTTAGAGGCATTTTAATATACCTGGTGGGGCAGTTGTCTGGAAAATCTCATTAAGATCAATTAGAAAAGCATAGTGGACTCTGGAATTTTAAAACTGATGGTTTATGTTAGAGAGTACTATTTTCTCTTTACTGTTCTAATTGCATAATATTTTTTCATGAAATCATTACTTCCTTCCTCACAAAAGTCTTCAAATCATTTTCCATAGTGATGGGAAATAGGATGACAACACTGTTTAAGTTTCAAAAATATCCAGTAGAAAAGATTCAAAGTTTTTATAATCTTATATTCTGGCATCTTGTATTTTATTCCGGCAGAAGATAACAGAAATATGCTCAGTTAAGAGAAAATTATTTGTTGTTTCTTTTGTGGAACAAATTCAATGTCTTATTCAACATATAGGCCCAGGACGAGCTGATGAACTCAGGCCTTTACCTTGTACTGCTGCTTCATCTATATGAGCAAAGGTTTGCAGAACTCATGAGATTAAACTACAATCAAGCCTCCAGAGATAGGGTAAGAGCCAGAATAATATCTATTTTTTCTTTCTGTTTACATAGGAAGATTTGTACTTCCTTTGTATTTATCACATCTATTCACAGCAGCCTAGGAATCTCAGAGTTCCCTGTGTCACTACCAGATTAAATGAGTGTAGGTAAACAAGAACACATGTCTCTCTTTAAAAACAAACAAACAAATTTTTGTTTAGAATATACAGTACATTTATTTATTATCCCACCTTCCCTTTGTACAAATCAAGCTAATGATGCTCCTGTCTCCTATTTTCCCCAAAATTACTATGCTGAGAGACAATGTGCAAATCACCCAGCTGGCCTTCATGCCCAAGGGAGAACTAGAACATCGTCTCCCAGTTTCAAGGCCAGCATTTTCATCACAACATTAAACTGGCTTTCATAAACTTTGATAATTTATGTCCTTTAATATAGTGCAGATTATTTTATCTTTGTATATTACACATTTGTGTTTACATCTTTTTGTAATATGCAATTGTTTTTAATTGGAAAATTTATCACAAATTTGTGAAATTTTGATGTTTTAGAAGTATAAAGTTATAGATGTAATGAAGCTTCATTCATTATTAATACCTAACATATCATAAATGTCCGGCATGCCTTACTTAGGCCAACAGTACTCATTTAACCAAGTACTGTTGTATTTAGAATAAAATGAATGTTGTAGATACCTCAACAATATCCATTAAGATATTAGAAATTCATACCTTATTTGTGCTATCAGCTGTTAAATATACAAGATTGGAAAACCATGTAGAATCCTCTAGACATGTATTAGGACATAAGCTTTTATCCAGCCACAAAGGAATCACATTTTTTAAAATTCCAGGAAACTGGATGAAATGTTACAACCCTTAATTTAAATGGTTACAGTACTTAAATTTTTAGTACTATGCTTTCTCCATTTATTTTACATTGGTTCCACTTTTTAAAAGACTTTCAAAGCTACTTCTATAACATTATTAAAAAATATAAAATCATATTTCTGTTTATTATTAATAGAGATGTATATTAATCTTTTTTCTTTTTTCTAGCTCTCAAGGCAACCTAGAACAGAGGAAAACCAAAGTAGGTTTATAGGTTTACAGCAAGATGCATGCTATTTAATAGTTTTCAAACAGCTTATTTGTTATTTCTTACAGTGCCTAAAAATCTTATGTTTACTACTTACTTTTGTGGCATCAATATGATAAATTCCTCTTCTAGCATCAAATCAGATAGCAAAAATAAACCTTATATCTTATGTGACTTTCAGTTTCTTTCAATATCTTGAAACTCTCTATTGAGAGTAGAAGAAAACAATGGGATTCTGAAGCTCTTTCCATTTATGAAGATTAAGAAGTACAACCAATATTTCCAACATGTTTTATAAAAATAATCAGTGCAGTGGCCATAGAATTGTTAAGATTGTTGATTTTTTTGTTTCGGAAATTATATAGATGGTAGCATTGGTTTAAAATTTTATGAAGTTCCTAGCCTCTCAGATATTCAATTTTACAAAACATAAGTAGAAAAATATAGTTCTGAATAAGCACAACTATTGGTGTAATAAACCAGATTTTAAAACTCTGTAATTAAAAATATGTAGTGACTCTCATAATGCAAAATCAGCTATAATAAAAGTTATTCTGTTCTTATTTCTTTATGATCTAAGTCAGGGGTCCCCAACTCCTGCAGCCCATTCAGAATCAGCTTGTGGAAGCAGCAGGCAGGCAATCGCATGTGTGCAGCATCACTTGAGTGCACAGTGAGTGGGTGGTTGCACACACGCAGCTCCATTTGTGTGAGCAGTGGACGCATGTGCAAGCAGGGAGTGTGCGTATCCACCACTTGTGCAAATGTAGCTGTGCACATTCTCCTGCCACTCGTGTGGAACCATCCCCTCTTCCCCCTGCCAGTCCACAAAGCCAGAAAGATTGGAGACCATTGATCTAACTCAATGTATAATTTGCTTTATTGCTGAAGCAACAAGCGTTGAATGATTAACATTTTTATGGCACTCTTTTTCTGCCACTATTCAGCACTGATTTATTCTTTTGGGAACAGAAAGACTGATTAACAACTAGGTTGACCAACAGAGTGTCCTAAAATAGAACTTCGAGACAATAGGTCATATTTTTTCTGGCAATTTGCTCACCTCTTCCAGAAATAGTCAGCTGAATATTGCAGTGTGAAAGTTAAAGTCAAGTGCAGCAAGTTTAAGGGATCAACAACAAATGACATAGATGGAATTGAAGGCAAATATATCTTTATCTTGAAAGTCCCAACATGGACATTTGGTAGCAATATAATACATAATAAAACATGTAGCATTAGTTGATAAGTTAAAGCCTTTATCAGATGCAACTCATGGTTGGCCACTTTTTATATTGTATAATGAAACTAAAGAAATGAAATGAAAGCAGTGACAATTTTATGTGACACTTGAATGTATATAAAATAATCAAGTGAGATTTTGCAACAGCAGAAATTATTAACATATATATATATATATTAGTCCCTTGTAATTAATTAACATTTGTGAGGCGACAGAGCTCAGCTTTATTCCTGAGTTTCTTAATAAATTCTGATTCAACTTGGGTCTTTCCTGGAAATTCTGTCTTGAAGAATGGGAGTTCAAGATTAATGCTATTGGAATTTAATGTAGTGTCAGAATATTTCATTTTATTCATTTATGTTTTTCTTTCGGTTAGCAATTGACCTGTTTTTGGCTACTGTATTTAGGTAACACAGGAACATTGCTGATGCATTATCACATGTATCAACTTTCCCCAGTTTGTTTGGACTTGAATTCCTATGGTCCCCCAGCTTGCACAGCTTGGGATGCTAAGAATCAATAGTTTAATGACTATTTGATAGATTTATAGTTATACAGATTCTTGTAACACAGCACAAATAATTGGTTAAGAGAGCCAGCTTGGTATAGCAGTTAAGGCACCAGTCTAGAAAGGCTGAGTTCTAGTCCTGCATTAGGCACAAAGCCAGCTTGGTGACTTTGCTCTAGTTACTCTCTCTTAGCCCTAGGAAAGAGACAATGGTAAATGACTTCTAAAAAGTTGCCAAGAAAACTAGTCCACTCACTTGGAAGGACTAAAAACATGTTGGTTAAGAAATATCTGAAATTTGTCTACACCCTGAACTTCAGAATAACAGTTGGAAGAGACCTTGGAGGTCTTCTAGTCCAACTCCCTGCACAAGCAGGAGACCCCCTACCATTCTGGATAAATGACTGCCCAATCTTTTTAAAAACCTCCAGTGATAGAGCACCCACTACTTCTGAAGGCAAGCCGTTCCACTAGTTAATTGTTTTCACTGTCAGGAAATTTCTCCTTAGTTCTAGGTTGCTTCTCTCCTTGATTAGTTTTCATCCATTTCTTCTTGTTCTGCAAGATAAATAAATACACCTATTTATTTATTTATAAATAGGTTAACCTCTTCTTCTTTGTGGCAGCCCTCAATTATTGGAACACTGCTATCATGTCACCCCGGTCCTTCTTTTCACTAGACAAGACATACCCAATTCTTGCAACTGTTCTTCCTATGTTTTAGCCTCCAGCCCACTAATCATCTTTTTTGCTCTTTTTTGCACTCCTTCCAGAGTCTCAACATCTTTTTTATATTGTGGCGACCAAAACTAGATGCAATATTCCAAATGTGGTCTTACCACAGCTTTATAAAGTGGTTACTAACACTTCACAGGATCTTGATTCAACCCTGTTAATACAGTCTAGGATTGCACTGGCTTCTTTGACAGCTGCAGCATACTGTTGGCTCATATTTAAAATGTTTATCCACTGTGAATCCAAGATCCCTCCTATATTTACTGCTGTTGAGTCAGATTCCACCTATTCTATAATTATACCTTTGTTTGTTCTTTCCTGTGTAAAATCTTACTTTTCTCACCACTGAATTTCATTTTGTTAGATAGGATCCAGTGTACAATTCTGTCAAGATCCTTCTGGATCTTGAACCTATCTTCTGGGGTGTTGGCTATTCCTGCAGCTTGGAATTGGCTGCAAATTTGATGAGCCCCCTTGTATTTCCTCATCTAAATAATTTAGGAAGATATTGAAGAGTACTGGGCCTAAGACAGAACCTTGGAGTACCCCACTGCTTACTTCCCTCCATATAGATGTCGTTCAATTAAGGAGTACATATTGAATGCAGTTTGCCAGCCAATTACAAATCCATCTGGTGATGATGATGTCTAACCTACATTTTTCTAGCTTACCAAGAAGTAGGTTTTGGTCTGCTTTGTCAAATGCCTTACTGAAATCCAAGCAGATAATCTTCCTTTATGATGAACATAGAAAGCCTGCTGGCATGATCAGTGCAGATCCCTTTTTCTTCCAGTATCAGTTTCATCACCTTATGGATGCAAACATGACCTTAGACATAGTGTGCCAATATATACCTTAATAAGAAAAGTGTGTGTGCTAAAATTGTATTTTTAATCTGTGCAAAGATGCAGTTACAATGAAGAGTGAAAGATTCTTGATTCAAGCCTCCCTTCTCTAAAAACTCCATAAAATGTTTGTTTGTTTACTTATATACTTATCAAATTTAGAAACGGCCCATCACACCCTGGGCAATGTACAATTAAATTATAACTCTCCAAGTAATAAATTGAAGCCATAGTTCAGAATCTGAAGCAACTAGAATGCTTGTTATTCAGCTTTACTGTTATTAGTAATATATAAGCATTATCAATTAGTTATGGGATGTTAAAATAACGTTTGTAAAAATGATTATGTACTGTATTCCATGTTGTTTCAGAAAGCAGAAATCTCTTTATAGAACAGTGATATTTCCCAATTTTTTGTGCCTACTTACCTTTAAGTAAATTTATTGAAATCACGAGTACACAATAAATAGTTTGCCTTTGTGGCTAGGGACAGTATGATAGCTTTTTCGCTTTGGGGATGTCAAAAAAGTTTGCTAGTTAACTATATTAAGTAACTATATTAAGCTATCACAGGTAGTTCTCAACTTATTACCACAACTGAGACCAGAATCTCTCACTCAGTTAAGTGAGTTGTGCCTGATTTTATTCCCACAGTTGTTAATAAAAGTGCAGTTGTTAAATGAATCCTTTTCTTTTTCTGTGTCTAGATCAAACTTTAAACTGCCAAAATGAAGCCACCTTCTTTGTCATTGGCCAGAAATAAGTCATTATCAGTACGTTTCTGGTAGTAGCTGATATATCAGCAGATGGGCTGGATTCTGTGTTTCTCCACATTCACATAGCACGTTATTATCCACTAAGAGCTTCCACCTGAGCATATTGATTTTACATTTAGTCACTCCAACTCTCAACCTGTTCAGGGTCCTCCAGATAGTATAAGAAAAATCAGATCCTTCAGCCATGTCATGTACCATTAAGTAAATTTGTCATCCCCCATTGACTTATCTTGTTGGAAGCTAGCTGGGAAGATTGCAAATGGTGATCACATGACCCTGGGATGCTGCAACCATCATAAATAAATGCCAAATGCCCAAATGAAGATGCTGCTATGGTTGTAAATGCAATATTGTGTAACTTAGAATGGTTGCTAAACAAATGTTTTGTAAGTGGTTGAATCTCTTTATACTTCCTGAATATCTCCTACATCAAAATGATGGGAAACTATAACATTAAGTTTCAGTAATCAAGGGTTCTGGAGCTATTGAAAGGGAGTTTGATAACCATGCAGTCATAGGGCTACGCTGCCTACCTGATATATAAAACTGGAGTTTTACCCCACATTCCAACATCACCCCCATGCCAACAGGAAACCAGAGTAATATTCAACTTTGCTTGCTACTTAGCTGTATTTTAATAAAAATGTTGCAGTGCTATTTCTTTCAGACCCTTTCATTTGGCAATATCTATGCACATTTACCCAGAATACATTCTTCTTTGTTCAGAGTTTTTTATTCACTAGTGTGTTTCAGCTGCTGCCCTCCTACTTTTGGTGACATGATACTTCTAAACAAGGCTTATGTCAGGCAATTATCCTGCTTATTTACAGAATTGTATTAGAGTTCCAGATGACATGAACTTTCATCTGCAGCCTTCCTGTGTTTTTCCATTACTGTGAAAAAGTACTTAGTTTCTAAATGATTATGTACATATGGATACTACTGTGGTAAGACAGCAACCTTACTATAAAGGTATTAGAAAGAAAATAACATCTGATTCCCTAGGTTTCAATTCATGCAAGATGTTACAGTTTTTTTCTAGTTTTTAGAATCATTTCAATGACAATATCTATTTCATGAATGAAGGCAAATGGATAATGTTGCAGGATCCAATATCTGAGTTGGTCACCAGGACCAGAGGTTTAGTCTTATGAGCTTTCAGATTCATGCTGGAGCTCATCCTCAGGGAACTTCTCTCTACCAGAATGTATGTTTTGAGTTATTCTATGCATAATATTTATGTGATGCCTGGTTGTGTGTGGCTTTTTATTTGTTGACTGGAGTGTTGATGGCTGACTATTAAGTCACTGGCTGTTGTTTTCTTGTCCTGCCACATCCTTGGCTCCTAAATGCTTGATAAGTGGTGGTAAATCAGCCCTCCTGTTGACTTCCAAGGGGCCCGTTTTCCAGGCTTCAATCATTTCTCTGGCTATCTTTGTACCTACTCGGCCAACAATCTTAGTAGCTGCTATTCTCCACAATCTCCCACTTCCAAGCAATCTTTGCAGCGCATCTTTACAATGCATCATGCATTGCAAAGATCGCTTGGTGGTGGGAGATACTTTTAATATAATCTACTAGAACCCTTGCATGGATTGCCCCTGTGATTAAGTAGGGCAGACAGGGAGGAAGCTAACCACCAAACTGCAAGAACACAAGAGTGGTCAGACGAGGGGACCCGAACTCATTGGTAGCCTCACATTGCAATGAATAAGGATATACATTCAATTTCGCAGCTACTAAGATTGTTGGCTGAGCAGGTAAAAGATAGCCAGGGAAATGACTGAAGCCTGGAAAATGGACCCTTTCTCAGTCAACAGGAGTGCTGATTTATCACCAGCGTATCAGTTATTTAGGAGCCGAGGACTTGGCAGCACAAGGAAACAACAGTTAATGATTTAATAGCTGGCCATCAACATTCCAATCAACAAATAAAAAGCCACACATAACCAGGCATCACATAAATACTATGCATAGAATAGCCCAAAGCGCACATTCTGGTAGAGAGAAGTTCCCTTAGGATAGGCTCCAGCATGAGTCCTAAAGCTCACAAGATTAAACCTCTGGATCCTTAATATCTGTAATGATTATTATTTATAGTAAGAAGGGGGCACATATTTAAAATAAGAGTTTTCAGGTATAAATCCATATATCACTAAAAATGTATTGTGCTATTTGCAGTGTTTCAATATCTATTTTATAGCAAACTATAGCATAGTTCATTAGTTTTTGTATGGTCAACATCTGATATAAATCTCCTTGAAGGTAATAAATTGATAAATTGGGTCTTATTATTTTTTGCCTCCAAAAGAGGCACCAGGTCTTATTTTTGGGGGGTGTCTTTTATACTCACCTCCAGCACCAACAGCCCTGCCCAGCTGGTCGACTTCTACTGGAGCCAAAGGAGACTTTCATTCTGCAGCTGCATTCCAGCCTGCATTTTGCAGTCAAAGGCCTTTCCAGAAGGCCTCTGCAGCCGAGTACTGAGCTATTGATTCAACCCATAGCTCGGTTCTCAGCTACAGAGGCCTTGCAGAACCAAGCTATGGATTGAATCCATAGCTTGGTTCTTGGCTGGAGAGGCCTTCCGGAAAGGCCTCTGACTGCCAAATGCAGGCCAGAATGCAGAAGACGCCACAGAAGAAGTGGGCCATTGAGGAGAGGTCTGGCTGCCAGGTTAAGTGGGTGCAGGGCATGTGGGGCAGCTCCACCACCACCCCAGCCGCACCCTAGCTTGATTTTTAGGTGTGTGCCTCGCCCCAAAACTACGGCTTATTTTTGAGGTAGGGCTTATATTAGGCCCATTCCCAAAAATTAAGCTAGGGCTTATTTTCGGTGTAAGCCTTACTTTTGGGGAAACATGGTATGTATATGCCAAGACAAGCATCCTTTATTATATGACATTTCAGAAAAACACCCAGTATATTCTGAGATAGAATGCTTGGAATATTCTCTTGACTTTGCCAAATTAATTTGAATGTGTGACATTCATATGTATACAATATATGCCATGTCACAAGTACAGTACATTATTCCAGGTGTTATTTTGGGATTCCAGGTTATTTTAGTTTAACTACTAATCATGAAGTGATAAATGTTTATAATAAATACATAAATGCAATTTTATCACTAATTTAGAAAGATTTTTGTTAATACTAATGTGTATTATTTTTTAATTAATGGTCAGTCTAAATTTTTCTGAATTGTCATTTCTTTTTGTAGGCTTAATATCACACGCTACATATTTTCACTAGTTACATTAAGCAATTGTAGTTAATTGAAACTCTTTGTAAATATAAACAAATTCAAATGCAATAATGATTCTGACACTTCTTTTGGGATGGTCCCAGTTTGTCACAGTGGAACTAAATACCTTTACTTGGCCTATTCAGTTCATTTTAATTGACTGCGTCACTTAATTAAGCTACAATTTATTACATTGTTTGGAACTTCTCTGCATTCTTCAACAGTAGTATTCAGTAAGTTTAAAATTGTTGCTGTTTTATGAGGCAAAAGAGTCTAAATAATAAATGTATGTGTGTTATGTATTTATTTATTTGTTTATTTATTTATTTACTGCAGATCCAACCAATTCTGCCAACAGTGGCTAAGAACTGTCAAGCAGGATCTGAAGAAGTAAATTCCTTTTAGAAATCTGACAGAACTCTCCTCTACACCCTTCCACTTTCACCTGTTGATAACACCAGGCCAAAATGAATATGTGCACCATTCATATTCAGTGTCACCTTTTTAAATTTAAAACCTTCTAAGGGTCTGGGGTTGTTTGTGTGGTTTGGTTCTTGTCTTAAGTTGTATTACTAACTTTTTTTCAATACCTTGGATTATTAACAGCAATTTGTAAAGTATAAATATCTCCTACTGACTAGCCAGCAACTACTTCTCAATCAACAATGGCTACAGTTTTGTTTGTGGGTACTTTTTAACTGAAGTTTAGCAATCTTCTAGTTGGCTAGGTCCCTGTTTTTCTTTAGAAGCCAGTCTGCATAATTTTGGTATGGATCAGAGGCTTCTTGAAGATCCAAAATCATTTGTATATTAAAATAAAGTTGTATGCCCCATTTTTTCAAACAATCTGTGATACACAGATATAAATGAACTGATGTACTGTTGTATGAACATCTTGCCTATGATTTACATGGCACAAGAATCTAATAAAATACACAATCTTTTGTTCTCTTTCCAGACACCACCTTACACTTTTTGCAGATTAGATAGTTTGCTTAGTTATGATATCACTGTTACACTATTTTAGGACCAGGGTAAAAATCCAATAGGTATTTCCTTCATAAGTCTAGTACTTAGAGTTTTTGATATAAACTCTCTTTACCTTGAGATAAACCCAGAGTTTTCTTTAAACCTCACCTCTCTAAACTTTTTTAAATCTCACCTATTTTATTTTGCTATACATTTTTTTGTGGTTTTTTCTTTGGCAAGGACTGTTTCGTGCTCAGTACAGCACATGCCATAAGTTCATGATGGTTTAATGTTACAACAATACTAACAACTGTAGTCCAGAAAATTTATCTCATTGGAGCCTTTAGAACATCGCCACTAATTTCCATGCTGCCATAATAAGCTATATTTGAAGAACTTATGTTTCTAAACCTAGAGACAGCTTTTGAAAAATTACATTGCCATAAAATACAAATCGTGGAACATAATTTATAAATACAGAAAGTATTTTTGAAGAGTCCCTGTACCCACAGGAGGAAATCCGAGAACACCGATAAGGTACTTAAAGTACCCTTGTAGTTCAAACATACCATATTGGTTACAGATGTATGAATCCTTTTCAGAAAAATTTCATTTCTTTGTTACACTGCATAAACAGTGAATGCCTTCAGTAATCAAGCATAGTATATCATAGGACAGGATGCAACCTTTTAAAGCTATGCTGAATATCAATTTCTTTTTTTAACTGATCTTTTTTGTTTATATATGATAATAAGTATCAAAACCTTTGCAACTGCATCCCTGAAAATGAATGTTTTAAACATTTAAGATTAAGTAAGCATACTTCATAGATACACTCTAAAGCTTCATTGGCATTCTGATTTTCATCTTGCTCTAGAGTTGATGCCCTAGTGTTAAATATTCTGACTATTCTCCTAAAGGAGTAAGTTGTGAATCAATTTTAGAGATTGTATTTTTAGTTCTCTAGTTCTAGTAAATTTCCCTTTATATCATCTCTATATATACTATAATTTGACTTGAATTAGCTACCTGTATAATTCAAAAGGAGCAATATTGCATACTATTATAGATGTTTGCAATTAAACTGGGATAAATTGCAAAGTTTGGCTAAGGCCAGAATAAAATAGTACTGATTTTTTAAAGTTCTTCTGCTTCATACATTACCTAGCACAAAGGATTATCTTATCTTATGATTTTGAGTTCCAACTTGAGTTCCATTGCAGAGAAAAATTTAACAATGCTTATTTAGATCACGTAAAATAGAATCTTCCCAATATTAATCAAAGCAAAGATCAGCATTGTAATACATTCTGAGAGAATAAAATAAATCGCAAAGGGCTAAGAACTGTTTTGACTCTTTGTGACTATTGAAAATATGGAAAAAAAACATCTTGCTGAAAATGATGGGAAAGTAAGCTTTATTCAAAATACTTATTTTTTAAAAAAAGCTATAGCAATCTATTTTAAAATATGCCAGTTTCATTTTTAGCACCTTTTCACATTATTAAAAACAAATAGGAAATATTTAAACTGAAACATTTTTCCAGTATATTGAAACGCCTCCATTAATGGCAGTATACTTCTCCCCTCCTTTATGGAATTAATCATTTCTAGTTACACTTGATTTACTCTGAAAGCAAATAATAAGCAAGAATATACAGTATAGTCATTATGGAGAGAGAAACTGAGGGAATAGCAGCAGCTTGAATAGCTGGGAGAATGAAGAGGCTGATCTTGAAAAGCTTCCCATCCTTTCAGCTCTGCTATTGCACTTCCTCCTTGAACACATGTTAGCTGGCCTGCCTGGCACAAGAGATGTTTTCAAGACAATTCCCCTATCAAACAAAATTGAAAGAGCATGCCAGCAGTTCCTGGAGAAGGAACCTGTGCTTCTTTTAAAAAAAAATAGTTATTTCAGTGAACACTGGTGGTCAGTTTCCACAAGATATTTGCACAGAAATCCTGTCCTAAATATTACTGCAAAGTGATTCTACTTCATCAGTAAAATGGCAAATCTTTTGTGCCCAATGCTACAAATCTTGACCTCTGCCCTAGCTTTATTAAGATGCTGGAGGGCTGCTTGTATATCTCATCAGTGTATCCCATCAGTGAGATGAAAAAACATTGAACATGCTCAAAGGCAACTTGCCCATCCTACGACAGAGTTTGAAACATCTAAATGCTCTATCTTGATTTAAATTATCCCCTGAGGAGAAACATATTGAGCAAGAAAGCCATATAAACACATACAGACATACACTCCTTTAAATCAAAAAGTTGCCCACGAAATAGGCAGTTATCAAGGGAAAAGAAAACGGGAAAGTTAGTTTTGCTCTTGAAATTTCCCTTACTGTTTGTTGGTCTGGAGTGTATTCGGGTATCTAAATGTCATAGGTATACTTTTTTTTTTTTTACAAACACTTAATATCCAGCTTAAGTGAAAAATCTGTTTTCATATATAATAAAATTCCTTAAGTATCTTAAGTTGTAAAAATATTTATCCCCACTTCATTGTCACAGTCACCACTCAGAAATATTTAATTAGAAACGAAAACGTAAAATAGAAAGGCTCTTACAGAGTGCCTGTTTTAAATGAGGCTCCTTTTATTCTTTATTTCTGTAAATAATTATAATTATTATAATAAAAAGCCACTATTCTAAGCAGGTACAGTATTTTTTCATTGGTTCTTAGCATCTGGCATCCAAGCCTTAAGTTGCCCAGCAGCCTATATGCTATTTTTAAATAAAAATAAAGGATTTACTTTTTTCAAATGATTTTAAACTTATGGGGAATGGAACATCAATTCACAGTCCAGCTTTCTGTTGCTGAAACATGACTGCCCAAAGTAAGGGGAGAAATAAAATATTGAGAAGGGCATCCAAATGTCGTAATACGAACTCTGCTTCTACACACATACAATATGATGTCTCTCACACACACAAAAGCAGTGGAGCTTGTGTCATGCTGCTCATTTTGTGATTGTGATGAAACTCAAGATACTGAGCACACTGGGTTCCAAAATTTGGATGATATCTTTGTGCAATATCAGGTTTACACAATAAGTGCATTATTGTTTCCTGTTTGTGTTATTACATAGGGCAATTACTGCTTTGGCTGCCTTTATTTATTTTAAGTGCTCAAACATTATTTCATCTGGGGAAATGTAATCCTTTAGTACAATCTTCTCATTCTGATTATTCTTCTCTCAGAGTATAAATATCCGAATGCCACACCTACCGCATTTTCTTTTCTTAACTACATGCGTTTTATAATCAATGAATAGTAATTACACAATACTCTGGCCATTTTTATGCAGTATTGTATGAAGTATCTAACTGCCAAAACATTTCAACATCCTTATTTTGTTACCCCAAAGCATTCATTTATTAAATTTATTTGCCACTCATAAATTTAATAAAATAAATCTATCTACACTGGTGCTTAAAAGTTTGTGAACCCTTTCAATATTTATACATAAATATAGTCTAAACCATGATCTGTTCTCCACATGTCCTTAAACTAGATAAAGAAACCAATTAAACAAATGAGTCAAGACATGCAGAAATATTGAACCTTCAAAGGGATTCACCAGCTTTTAAGCACCGCTATAAATATTTCTATTATGAAGCTGGCACTCATAAATATGAAAGTTCAATGATGCTGCTTTCAATGATTTTGGGGAAAGGCTTTTTATGGCAATAGGTTTCATGGTAGTATCAAGGCCTAGAAAAGAAAAAGTCGCTGGGCAGCAGTGGAATAGAAGATCTGATCTCAACCAAAAGAATTCAAGGGCCTTTCACATGGCTCAGAAGTAATGGAAGACATATCACAGAAAGAAACAGACAGAACAGGATAGGAAGAGCAAGACGAAAAGATACAGCAAAATACTTCTTTTGCTATTATTATCAGAGAGAAAAAATGCTTATATACTAAGTCTCTAAAGAGATGTGAAGAAGCTGTACAGCCACCTAGTGATTATAGGTTCCAAAATGAGATTTTCCTTCCAAGAGATGAACCATCATTTTTCTCTTCTCTGAGTAGGACAAAGGTAAAAGCTGGAATTTCTTACAAAGCTCCGTTTTGTATTTCTCCACATCTCTTTAGTGGGTCGCTGCCCTGCCTTCCAACTCTTCTGCTGTGACTCAGCAGTTGTGTTTTGCTCTCCTGAGAGGCTTGTTTTTGAGACTGTTCATGACAGGTACTTGTGACCCTCTCATCCCTGTTCCCCACCCCCATCCCTACCCCCCACTCCCACACTTTACAGATTCACCATTAGTCTTGTTGTTCATTCATCTCCATATCAGATACCAGGATGTTCTTCTCAGCAGATTCACTAGGACTTGCATTGGTGCGGCTATAGCGAGCACTCTCAAATGTCCCTCGTTCTGAAATCCACCTGCGCTTATACAGATAGAAGGCAACAGCTACCAGTGCACAGAGTGCTAGAGAGGAGAGGATGACTACAACAATGGTTTTTGTGTTTTCCAGGAAAGCTGCAGTAAAAAAAGAAAGGTTAGGAGGAAAGATCCATTTTGTAGCTAAACAGTATTCAAAGAAGAGTGAGCAAAATAACTTTGTGTGTAAAACTGACCAATAACAACAACTTGATGAACACTAAGAGATGTATCACTGAAGTTGGGAGATTCCAACCCATTTAGAAACAGTGTATATTTCATCTAAATACTTTGCTTATTCATAGACTTTGTCAAACTATTCAAAATAACCATAATCTGCAATTATATATAGATGTACTAAATTCAACTTGTTCAATTATTTCTACCACTTTCTTTCAAATAATAACAGATAAAATCTAAAGGACTTTCTCTTCAATAGTAAATGATGCTCTACAAACTTTTTCCATACAAGGCATCATGGACTACAAACCCCATGGTAGCATCCATACAAAATTATAAACCATGTGTCTCTTACCTGTCCCCCCCCCAAAAGAAATGTGGAGAGATATCAAAGCATCATCTTTGGTAAAGTCAATGGACTCTCCAGTCCTATTCAAAATGACCTAATCCTGATTATACTTCTCAAGTCAATGCTTTTTTCACATCTAAAGCAGGTTGTTGGTGGTGGTAAAACAAGAAGGCAGGAGGCAGGATGAAGAATTAAAGAAAGTCTATTTCTGGCATGCTATCTGCCTTTGTTATGCTTACCTAATGTAATTTAAGTAGGGGAAATCATTAAGTTGAACAACCTTCTTCAAATTCTTGCCATACCCACAGTGCAGAATATATTTATTTTTTATTAGTTTGATTTACCTTCTGTTTTTTATTCAGTTTGAGCACTCATATGCAAAGCCTAATTAGATCAACTTTCACCCTATTAATTTCAACAGTGGTATTAAAAGGTGTGTTGGGTTAGACAACTCAACTGAGCTATAAAGGGGCAAAGCATACCTGATTTGGAGATGGAGCTTCCTTTCACTGCCATGGAAAATACAAAGAAATAAAGAATGTCAGCTTCCTGTCCCAATATCATTTGACCTACCTCTCCAATGCTGTTCAAGCTATTCCATAATGACTCATATTCTGCTGCAGCATCTCCTGAGTTGTGATCAAATATTCCTTGATTTCAAACTATGTATCTCCAATTTAGTCACATACTCACAAGGAAGTAGATCATTTTTACATATAGTGGAGCCCTTAATTTTTGTCCTCCATCATAATATTAAACAAATTAAAATAATACTTTAATTAATCCAACTTAGAAAAATGTGAACATATGCAAACCTTTCTAGATTCCTACAATGCTTAGTCAGGCAGAATGGAAAAGATTATGTGCAATACACTCGCTGTCTCCCCTTTATCTAATAAGGGTTTCTCTTTTAACTCTTTTTCATTTTGCCTCTTAAAGAATTCCATAAACCTGCAGAATATTGCAGATTCTTTCAATTTTAGTTGGTCCAATCAAAGACGCAATTCTAACAAGCTACCACAAACCAACCACAATTTACAGGAAAGTAAAGAACTATACAACCCAAATAATTCTTGTCTAAACCAATCAGCTACTTATCTGCCCACTGGCCCAAATTCTCCCTGACTCCTTAAATTCATCCATACGTCTTCATGAAAATATTTGCTTTCCCCCCATAAAAACAGATAGTTCCAACCATAAAATGTTATCTGTTAATAATTTGTTCTTGTCCTAAAATAGATGGATAGGTAAAAACTTCCAGCTCCTGTTTGCATTCTCTAATGTTGCAGTTCACCTTAAGGCCATTAAAAGCCTACCCTGATTTTATCTCCACAAACTTAATTCATTTCCTTACCTCGAGTTGTCTTACAGATGACTCCCATTGTTACATTTGAACAAGAGCCCAGACGCCATACCCCATTGCTGCTCTGGATCCAATAGCAACTATTTGGGCTGATCATGCTTGGTCCTGTGTCATGTTGTCCCCAGTTAGAATAGTTTACAGCTGTGCTGTCATGCCAAACAAGTGTGCCCCCTGTGCAGAAGGGAGAAACATGCTTAGTGTGATTAATGAAAGAACCATTCTAGAGTAATACATGAGAATCTCCTCAGACCACCAAATGTTGGAAAGCAGCAAAAAGCAGTAGCACAGTCATTAAAGCATTTGACCAGGACTGGGGATGCACCACCCACACCCAGTCACTCTTTGTCAACCCAGCCAAGTTCACGGGTTTATTTTTGTGGGAGAAAAAGTAAAGAAAGATCCCGTGTAAACCATCTTTGGAGAAACAATGGGATATAAAGCTAATAAGTACACTGTCAAAGTATAGTTTCAGAGAATGACTCTCCAGCAAAGCACATTGCTACAAATCAATTTCAAAGTTACCAAAGTTGTCTAAGTGCTAAACAGTAAAGCAGTCTCTCAATTCTGCTTGATTTACCTTTGGGATTAAAGGACATCCCCAGCCATACTCCTTTGGCTTGGCTCTCATAAACTTGTAGATGTTGCCAAATAAAGATATTCTCCATCTCATCTAGAATGGACAGCATCACACCTCCAACTGTGGAGAATAGAAGAGATGCAACAGCCTGAAAAATTACAGAACAGTTTACACTTCACTGAGATAGAGATGTTTTGCCATAGGCCCTTAAATTACACAATTATCCTCATATGAAGGATATTCACCAGAATAAATATGCAATATATTTTACAATTTGTTTTTAATTCTAGAATATATTGCATATTTATTCTTGTGAATAAATGCATTTGATGAATTTCTGTAAGACTGAAGTTTACAAGAAACACAACTTCGCATACATGGGTATCTGCTGGGAGTGTCAAACTCTACAAAATGGCAGCATCATAATCAATGCTCTACCTCTTTTTTATGTGTGTTTGACATCACAGCAGTCAAGATGCCGTATTTACCATCCTGCAGATTTTGATTTTTTTTTAAATTGTCAAACTTATATGCCATCTATATCATCAAAGCCAACTCTAAGCAGTGTACAAACATTCAATAAAAATACCATATATAATTTTTTAAAAATAGAGAGCATAAATTTAAAATACAGTTAAATTGACCAAGATGGAGAGGAATGGAGCAACTGAGACTTATTGGGGTCCTAGGTCAGTTGGCAGTGGCAGGTCTTCAGGCCCTTTCGGAAAGTTGAAAGGGTAAGTACTGATCTCACCTGGGGGGAACAATATTCCAGAGAAATGGCCCTTTCTCTGGGACCTTGCCAGCCAGAATTCCTTAACTGCGGGGTCCGTAGTATTATTCTTGTGATAGCATGGATGGATGGGCTAATCTTATCAGGGTGAAATGATTCTTCAGAAAACCTGAACCTGGATTTTCACCACCATTCCATCCCACCAAGCAACTGCATATATGCTATTCATCCATCCGTCCATCCGTCCATCCATCCATCCATTTGTATCCCACCTTTATTATTTTTACAAATAATTCAAGGTGGCAGACATATGCAGAACACTTTCCTCCTCCTATATTCCCCACAACAACCACCCTGTGAGTTGAATTGGGCTGAGAGAGCGTGACTGGCCCAAAATCATCCAGCTGGCTTTCATGGCTAATACAGGACTAGAACTCAACAGTTTTCCACATTCTGGTTGGAAGCCACCCACCTGAGATGGGCAGCAAACGAATGCATGCATACATAAGTACATTACTTAGCTGTAATCCTTAAAAAGAAATCCTGTTGCCAATTTTACAAAATAGGATTGCTTGGAGGCCCAGACTGTGCTTCTAAAAATCTTCCTCTTTGACCTGGACTGAATCAGAGATTTTTTGATTTGCTTCAAGCTGCCCAGTTGTAAGAAACAGATGCAGAAGTCTCTATGAAAGATGCTGATGCAGAACGCCCTGCTTGTAACTTAACCTGCTCTTTTTAGCTATTATCAACTGCTTATCCACACTGAATTCCCTTCTAAAGTAACTGAGAAATGCAAACTGTCCAGGAGAAGCAAAAAAGTGTCAGAACTTGCATGAAGAGACAAAAACAAATAACCAGCAGTCCTCCAGCTGAGAAGAGGAAGATGAGGACAAACTGCTGCCTATAGCCTCCAAGATATCCTATCACCCCAGAGAGATCTTAAACAATATCGAACATTTATTATTTTAATTTATTCAGGCTCTGAAGCTGGAGTGGGAGAAATCGTTTATTTCAGTAAAAGAAGATGTAGCAGGTATGTAATGTCTGAAGAGAATCAATAAATAGTTCAAAGTTTTACCAAAAAAGATATAAGACATTGCTCAGATATGTACCGTTAGTCCTCGACTTACATTTCAATTAGTTCATTTAGTGACCGTTCAAAGTTACAATAGCACTGAAAAAGTGACTTATGACCATTTTTCACACTTATGACCATTACAGCATCCCCATAGTCAGGTGATCAAAATTCAGATGTTTGGCACCTAACTCATATTTATGATAGTTGCAGTGTCCCGGGGTCATGTGATCACCTTTTGTGACCTTCTGACAAGCAAAGTCAATGGGGAAGCCAGATTCACTTAACAACTGTGCTACTAACTTAACCACTGCAGTGATTCACTTAACAACTGTGACAAGAAAGGTTATAAAATGGAGCATTTAACAACTGTCTCACTTAGCAACAGATATTTTGGGCTCAATTGTGGTCCTAAATCGAGAACTACCTGTAGTCAGGCCAATGTTTCAAGTACAAAACAGCGTCTAGCATAGAAAATAATTGAGAAAGACATTATGGATCTTAAAATGCCTCTGGCAGTTCCTAAATAACATAGCAGATGAACCTCCGTATTAAAGGCATCAATGAAAAAACAGAACAATACCATGATAAATTATATAGAAACAAAGGGTAATAATCTCTTCCTAGATCTACATTTGGCTGAAAAGGGCATACATAGCCAAAGAATTCAAAATTCCAGGCTTGCAAAGTTAAAATAAAATCAAGAGTTATTGTAATTAAGTTTCTAAATTAATGTACCAGAGATAAAATTCTTAGGAAGCTCACAGGCTGAAGAAAATGAAGTGGGGACATTCATCAAACTATTCTACAAAATGTAATTGCATTCAAGTCTATAACAGAACTGTTGATAGAAATGGGAAATTGCTATGAATGGAGATGCCCATGGTAACTTTTACAACTACAAAGAACAGAGATAATTTCTATTATTCAGGCCTTGAATTAAATTCTGGCAGACCTGAAGATTCCCACTGATGTTGACAAAATGAAGAATTTGAGCATTAAAATAGACACAGTTCCACAAGGATGATCAAAAGGTAAATATAATAAAGGAAATCATATTGACCAGTTAGGAAGTACCATGTTCTCCCGAAAGTAAGACCTACCCTGAAAATAAGCCCTAGCTTGACTTTTGGGGATGGGCCTAATATAAGCCCTACCCCCAAAATAACCTAGTTTTGGGGCGAGGCGCACGCCTAAAAATTAAGCTAGGGCGGGGGGGTGGAACTGCCCCACGCGCACTGCACCCACTTACCGTAGCAGCCAGGCCCCCATGAATCAACACCTGCCTCGCCAGCCCACTTCTTCTGCGGCGCCCCCAGCCTGCATTTCTCCATCAGAGGCCTTCAGGAAAGGCCTCTGCAGCTGAGAATGGAGCTCCGGATCCCCCTGGCCTGCATTTCGCCATCAGAGGCCTTCTGGAAAGTTTCTGTAGCCAAGAACTGAGCTACAGATTCAATCCAAAATGCAGACTGGGGAGCTCTGTGTGCATTAATCCGGAGCTCCATTCTCAGTTGCAGAGGCATTTTTTTCAGCCGCAGAAGTGGACCAGCTGGGTGGAGCTGTCAGTGCTGCCGCTGCGAGGTGAGACCCCCCAAAATAAGATCTGGTGCCTCTTTTGGAGGCTAAAAAAAAATAAAAAAAATAAGATTGGGTCTTATTATTTTTCAGGGAAACATGGTAGTATAATATATAAAACTTTAATTTGCATCAGGACTTAAGAAAATATAGTTAAATTATAGCTAATTTATTAAGATAAGGATATATTTTATTGGGCAGCAAAACCCTTCCCCATTTAAAGCGCAAAGGGGCTTGCGGTGGGGAGTTGGTTAGGAGGTGAACAAGAATATTAAGAATTTAGGGATCATTATAGGGGAGAGATTTGTGGGCACTGATGGCTTTGATGAAGGCTGGGAGTTTCAGAAGGGAAAAGCAACAAGGAACAAAGTACAATCAACAAAAAGTTTATTCTTAAAAGCCTAGAATAAATTCAAATCATTTTAAGACATGCCAGGTATCCACAGCAGTAATAATATTTCATGTGTGATATTTGTACATTTATCTAATTGATTGTTGGAGAATTGAGAAATCCAATTTAAAAGATGTAATTTTAAGATAGACACTTAAAACAGGGAAGACAGTGATGAATTTTTGAAGACAGAGAACAAATGGTCAAGTACTTTTGTAAACTATTGTAAAGTGACACTTCACAACAGGGAAAATAATTTTTTAGAAATTTTTAATTTTTTAACAAACAAAAAAATTATGGACATAGAGGCTGACATTTTGACTTGCAAAATATGTCATATGTTTGAGCTTATGCCCACAGAAGACCCAAACTATATATATATCAAATGTAAATCATATGAATTACTAGAAGGAAAAGTAAAGGGTCTAGAAGCAACTCTAGCCACTCTGAAACTCAATGAACAAAGTGAGAATCTCCAACCTAAACAAGAAGACTGCACCAAAATAAAACACAATAGGGAGCAAACAGCTTCTTAAAAGAAGACCTCATATATGAACAAAAAGAAGACAATTGACACATCCAAATGGAACACAATTGGGAACAAACAGCTTCCAAAAAATTGACCCTATACATGAACCTAAAGAGGAAGACCGGTGGAAACATGTCACTTTTAGAAAAAAACAGCGATCAAGAGCAAAGCCCCTACTATCATGTTTCCCCCAAAATAAGACACACCCAGAAAATAAGCCCTGGCATGATTTTTAGCGTGCGCCCAAAAATAACCCCTAGTTAAGAGCCTGCCCACTTCATCGCACCATCTGGTTACTCGCTGCCACAACGGGACAGGAGGCTGTGCAATGCTCTAGTGCCCCTGCCACGAGGTGAAGCGAGGCAGATGGGGGTGGTGGAGCCGCCCCAGGCTCCCGCGCACCTTAGGGCCCCCACAGCCAGGCCACTCACCGCTCGGCAACCTACTCCCGCCTGTTCAATGACCCACTGCCCCTGCTTCACCCCCTTCCACCCTGCTCCCCATTCACTGCCTATATTGTATGCTTTCAATGGCAGCAGCTCTGGAGGCCGGTGGTAGGCTCTCTGCATCGTCCCAGGGCTGAGCGTTTCAACCATCTGGCCCACTTCCTGGCTCTGCCCACACAGCCACGGGACAGTTATACCAGGGCTGGCGGTGGGGGCGCTCTGAAGACCACGCTGCTGTGACTCCAGCCACAGAAAGCCTACTACCGGCCTCCAGAGCTGCCGACATTTAAACCATACAATACAGGCAGTGAACAGGGAGCAGGCAGCGCGGCACCGCAGAACCCAACTGGCAGGCGGAGGAGGCGACCACTGCCAACGGGCAAGTGATCTGCAGGGCGGAGCAAAGCACGGCAGCGGTGGATGTGGCTGTTGCGCACCGGTGCTGGAGGCCTTTTGCCGTCACTGCCCGCTAGCTCTGAAATGGTGGGGGGGACCCACACCCACCCTCCATAGCATGGCAATCCAGCTCAGGAGGGGAGTGAAAAGAAAGAGGCGGGCAGGCAGCTGGGTCACTGAACAGGTGGTCGCTGAGCAGGGAGTGACCTAGCTGCGGGGGCCCTGAGGTGTGACAGTTCCACCCCCCACCTGCCTCACCTCACCTCACAGTGGCAGCACCGGCAGCACCCTTTGCCTGCCAGACACCCACCAAAGCCACGCAGGGCAGGGGAGGTGCACACCACCCAGTCCTTCAGCTGCTCCCACCTGTCTATGCTGCTCTCCTTGCCTGAAGGGCATGTTCCGCTGGCACTGCCCTGGGAACCCCTGTAAGTTGTTGCAGCCGCGGGCAAGCATGGGTGCAAGGTGCGTGGGGCAGCTCCATCCCCCACCACCTGCCTCGCCCTCACCTCGTGGTGTCATCTCCCACTCACCTGTGCTTCGCACCCTGAATGTGCCGGCCAAGAGGTTGGTGGGCTGCGGCTACTGCAGGACACCTTCAGCCCCCGCACACTCACTGCCTCCTGGAAAAATAAGATCCCTCGAAAATAAGCCTTAATGGGTCTTTTGGACCAAAAATAAATATAAGACCCGGTCTTATTTTCGGAGAAACACAGTATCTACCCTAGCCCACTCCAATGAAGCCCCTCTGGAACTGAACAATCGCTTTCATAGTCTCCCCCTGGAAGAAAAAATACATACACCTATAAAAGAGCAGTCACCAATAGTTTCTAAAAAGCATCCCTGTGACAGGAAGAATAGTATCCCAGACTTCCCAAAGAAAAAAAGGCAAATATTGGTGATAGGAGATTCAATTTTGGGGGGAATAGAAACTATAAGTCTGCAGACCAAACAGTCAATCTAGGGAGGTATGTTGTCTCCCTGGAGCAAAAACCAAAGATGTAACTCAGAATCTTACTAAAATAATTAACTCCATGGATTATTACTATTACCCCTTTCTTCTTGGTGACCAATGACACAACAATGAATCTAAAAACAATAACAAGAGATTATGAACAGCTAGGGAAGACAGTTAGAGAATTAGGAGCTCAAGTGGTCTTTTCATCTATACTTCCAACAAAAGGCCAACATCCAATGAGGGAGCAAAGGATTTTAGAAAAAAAACCCACTGGCTTAAAAACTGGTATCATTAAGAGAACTTCAATTTCCTAGATCATGGTCTGCCTTACCTACTTGAAGGGCTACTGGGAAGGGATGGAGTGAACCTCACAAGAACCAGAAAGAATATATTTGGAAAACAATTGGTTCATCTTATCAGAAGGGCTTTAAATTAAAAGTGAGGGGGGAGGAGGTCAATCATCAAGACCTTTAGATCCTAATTCCAAGCAAAAACCACTAGATAACCAATCATATAAGGAGGTAGGGAGTAAAGAGAAAGAAGAAGAAAAGGAAAAACACAATGAAGTAGAGAGTGATGGAAAGGATGGAAACCAAATACAAAGTAGGAGATATAAGAAACATACCCAAGATCCATAAAGGACTCAAATGCCTATACATGAATGTTCAAAGTTTAGGGAACAAACAAGGTGAACTTGAAGTACTAATACATGAAGGTAAATATGATATAGTTGCTATTACTGAAACATGGTGGGATGAAACTCATGACTGGAATGTACTGATGGAAGGATACAAACTATTCAATAGAAACAGACTTAACAAAAGAGGAGGTGGAGTTGCATTATATATAAAACATCATTACATCTCTACAGAAATCCACAAAACCAAGGACGAAAACCTCCTAGAATCCATATGGGTCAATATAAAAGGAAAAAAGAACGACATTGCTATAGGCATATACAACAGGCACCCAACCAAACAGAAGAAATAGATGAAGTTTTTGTTAAACAATTAATAAATGTACGTAGGAAATATATCACAGTAGTAATGGGAGATTTTAACTACTCTGATATCAACTGGGAGACAAACTCTGCAGCTAGTGGGAAATCAAACAGATTCCTAACCAACCTAGCTGACAACTTTGTCATCCAAAAGATAGAGGGGGGAATTAGAGGAAAAGCTATATTGGACCTAATTCTTACTAATATAAGTAGTTGAAGTTGCCAGAACTTTGGACAAGAATGATCAAGTCAAATTGGAATTCAATATAATGCAAACACAAGCAATAGAATATAATCCAGCCAGTGTCTTAAACTTCAAAAGAGCTGATTTTAACAAACTCAGAGAGAGTCTAAGAAAAAAAATCCATGGATGAAAATCCTAAAAGGGAAAATAACTCAAGAAGCATGGGAAACTCTGAAAAATATGATCATAAAAGCCCAGTCCAGCACAATACCACTGAAAAAGAAAAACAAGAAATCCAAGAAGAAACCAGCATGGTTGCACAAAGATTTCTCTGCAAAACTGAAAGACAAAAAGGACAAGTACAAAAAATGGAAAGAGTGACACATAACTAAGGCAGAGTATCAGCAGATAGCCCAAATCAGGAAAGCAAAGGCTCAGAATGAACAAAGACTTGCAACAAAAGTCAAAGATATTAAAAATAGTTTCTTTCAACATATAAATAACAAGGAAAAGTCAAGGAAACAGTAGGTCCACTTAAAAGAGAAGATGGCAAGGAAGTAACACACATAATAGAAAGCACAGCAACAAGACCCAAAGGTGCTTTTCAAAAGCCAACTGGGCTTTAAAAAAAAAAATTTCCTTTGAAGTCATTGCTTCTCATTCAAGAAGTCTCCTCAGAACTGAAGAAGCTTCTTGGATGAGAAGCCAAATATCTTCAAGAAAAAGAAAAAAAAACTCCCAGAATTCTGAAGAATTGAAGAAGCTTCTTGGATGAGAAGTGAAACGTCTTCAAAGAAAAAACAAGAAAGCCCAGTTGCCTTTTGAAAAGCACCTTTGAAACAACCATGACCTGAATGACTGAGAATCTCCATAGACAAGTTCTAGGACATTATTTGAAGGGCTCAAAAAGCAATATTATAAAAGTACAGGGAAGGAATATGGAGTTGGATGTCTATGGAGATTCTCAGTCATCCAGGTCATGGGTGTCCCAAAGGTGCTTTTTCAAAAGGCAATTGGACTTTCTTGGTTTTTCCTGGAGTAACAGGTGGCAGAGAGAAAGTAGCAGGCAGCAGAGAGAAAGCAAAATTGCTTAATTCATTCTTTCCACCAGTCTTCACGCAAAAAAAAAGCCCAATCTACCAAAAACCTAACTGTAAAAGGCAGACTAGAAATAAAAACCACAATAAGCAAGAATATGGTTAGAGAACACATATCTGATCTTCACAAATATAAATCACCAGAACCTGATGGATTACATCCCAGAGTTCTGAAGGAACTGGCAGACATTATTTCAGAACCATTGTATCTTTAAAAAATCCTGGAACAGTGGGGAACTACCAGAGAATTGGGAAAGATCTGATGTGGTTCCCATCTTCAAAAAAGGAAAAAAACGGGACTTCTGGTTTGCCATTGCGGCCGCCGTGGATGCTGGAAGGCAAGCTCCGTCTCCCACGTCTGATTTCGCTCCGCTGGGGGACCCTGGAAAGGGTCGAAAGTCGCCCTGTAGAGGCGACGAGAAAGGAAAGGACCCCCACTTGATCGCAGGAGGGCGGCAGCCCTTCCGCTTGATCTGGGGCAGCCCTCCAAACTGGCGGAGGAAAGACCGGCCATAGTAATATGGCCCGTCACTAGGTTGCAGACAGCCGAAGTCAAACTTATCACCAAGCACTTCGAAAGCAACGCAGATGAAACTGGGTGAGATCTGATCTTCTCTTTACCCTAAGTACTTTCTCTTCCTGTAAAAGCTGCCTGAAGTATTTTTCCCCTTGTGAGGAGAGAGGGAAGGGAATTTCTATCCCACCCTTTAAGAATAGCGGCGTCTGACTATCCAGGGGAATTAAAGCATTAAAAGAACAACTTTAATCTAATTGGATTTATATGTTCCTGAAACTTGAGGACCAAACAGCCAACACTCCAGAAAATAGGATCAAGATACAAAAGGATCCCGACAAACCTGAATACTGGGCCCTATCTAACAAAATGAAATTCAGTGGTGATAAAGTAAGTTTTACACTTAGGCAAAAAAACCCAAAAAAAAAACCAAACGCACAGTATAGAATAGGTAGTTGCTGGCTCAATAGTAGTAACTGTGAAAAGGATCTTGGATCTATATATGAGTCGTCAGTGTGCTGCAGCTGTCAAAAAAGCTAACATAGTCATAGGCTGTATTAACAAGGGATAGAAGCAATATCATATGACGTGTTAGTGCTACTTTATAATGCCTTGATAAGACCACACTTAGAATATTGCATGATATAAAAAAGACGTTGAGACTCAGAAAGAGTGCAGAGAAGAGCAACAAAGATCATTAGGGGACTGGAGGCTACAACAAACAAAGAATAGTTGCAGGAATTGGGTATGTCTAGTTTAATGAAAAGAATACGATAACAGTGGTTAACCTATTCTCCAAAGCACCTGAGAGCTAGGAGCAGCTAAAATCCTGTGCAGAACCCTCAAATTTCCAGGCCTCTGGTAGAGGACCCACTGTTGAGGAAAACATGTACCACCCGTAAGAGCGAGAAAGGAATTTTTTTATATATAGTTGTGTGTTATATGTATAATCTACAAAAAAAAAGTGGAATAACAATTAGAACAAGTCTCATAGTTTCTTTGATGCTATGTCAATTTAATATGACAAGAGAAAAAAGATGGAATTTGCAAACAGACATCTATCAATTTTTGGAAAAAATATTCACAGAACGTAATGGCATAATTTCAAAGTTTTATTAGATTTTAAAAGAAATTATGGTGAATCTATCTCAGGGCAAAAATGAGTCTGTGATTCAGTAGAAACAATTAAGTAATAACATTTGGCAATCTCTATTCAGCATCAAAAAAATTTTTATGAGTATCCATGCAGGAATTACATCTGAAAATTTACATTAATGGCATCAAGCCCCAATAAGAATCTCACATATATCTTTTCAATATTCAGTGAGAAGTTGGGATGATATAGATGAGGCTGAGGAGATGGCAATCAATGTGAATATTCTTTTATCTTTGGTGAGAATGCAATAAAATATTGGAATTTTGGAAGAATGTTCTTTAAAAAATGATAACCATCAAATATGCTAGATATCTTTGATGGGCAGAATAAGAAAAAGAAATAAGAATAAGAAATAGCATACATGTCATACCAAAGATGGAAGAATGTTATCTAACCTGTCCTTTATATAAAAAATAGGCAGAGTGAAAAAGAGGGGATAATTCCTCATCCTCATCTATATCTTACTACTTATTTGGGATCAGGGGCTCATGAAAAGATAATGCCACTGGATTTGGACCTCCAATGCTCTAATCCAGGGGTCTTCAAACTTGGCTCTTTTATAGACTTGTGGACTTCAACTCCCAGAATTCCTCAGCCAGCGTGCCTGGCTGAGGAATTCTGGGAGTTGAAGTCCACAAGTCATAAAAGGGCCAAGTTTGAAGATCCCTGCTCTAATCATATACAGCACTTCCAACAAGTAATAGTCAAAACAAACACAGACAAGAATCCATTAATTCTAGTAAGGTTCACCTTTCTGGCATTTCTTCACAGCTTCTTTCTGACCTAGAATAACTTCCATGTGGAAAGCATAGCAATGGTTTCGGAAAGGAACCCAAGAGGAATCTTCTATTGTTTTAGGACAACTTCCATTGTAGCTCCACTTGTGTGAAGAAAGGGGTCCTGAAGTAGAATACTTGGTTAGAAGAAACTTAGCAAATACCTACATTGGTTTTAGTCATTAAAAACAAATGACAAAATGATTTTTTTTTCTGACCCCTTCATTAAAATTCAGGGGATGAGAGAAGAGAATCTTTATTTCAGCATTCCCTCCTCTATCTGTATAGCTATAATACAGGTAAATTACCTGTGTTCAACTTGCAGATGGCCCCTTGAAGCTTTGTGTCGCAAGCGGCAGTTCGCCATGTTCCATCTATATCCATGTATGCACACCCCACAATTTGTTGTGGTTCTCCATCTTGCCAGTTTGTGTAGGGGACAGTCTCATCTGTAAACCATCCATAATTACGTTTCCCCTAAAAAAAGTTAATACATATAAAGTTTTGCCACACTGGACTGATCAATCTGGCTACAAAATATTTGATGTCATATATTTATAATTATGCTGTATTGAATGATCCTCACATGCACTACAGAGTCACACTGATAATAATTCTCTATAGGAGGTTTAGTAAATGTGAACCAGTCAGCATTCACTACTTCCTTATAGCTTCACCATTTGCTATTCCAGAGCAATCATTTAGCCAACACATAAACTCAGACAATGTCAGACGCCTAGATATGCTTCTATTTTTTGCATCTACTACATGCAAGGCAGGTTTGATTTACATGCTATGGTTTCTAAATATAGTTGACTCACCTCTTCATTGGACAAACCAATCCAGAGTGGGGTATGTAAACTGCTGACTACCTGAGTGAGGAAGGCCTGGGTGAATGGTTCTAGCACATTTGCTAGACTTCCATTGAGACTCTCACATAACAACACAGCTTCATGCCATTTGAGCGGCTTCATCAGGATGCGGTAAGTATTGTTAAGATATGAAAGGGTAGAGTTGAGAACAGGAGAGAAGGATGTTGAAGAAGGGTTTAGAGTAGGGTCTTGGATGTGGGGGAAGAATTTGAGAAAAAGAAAATAAAAGCTCAGTCACACTTTACAAATATACCCTAGAGCCATTAACAAAGCAATATTGATTTTATTCAAAAATTAGTAGCAATTTGTTGAATATCAAGTAGTTTCTTAGTGTTTATTCCATTTCACTAAAAACAGTGGTCATTTTTTTGTTATTTTCTTATCATTTTTGTGAAATAGAATGTTCTTTCTTTAGCTAGGAAACCTTACTCCTCCTCTATATAGTTTGGCCAGAATAAGGCATATGAGGATAAACGAAAGAAGAACGTTAACCTCTCTATTCTACTTTTGACCCTTGTTAAAGACTGTTTTCTCATTGTTAATAAAAAACGAGGATGGATGTATCTGTTCCCTATCTTATTTTATACTTAATCAGTTGGAGTAAGGAAAACTGGATAGAACTCCTGCATCAGATACATGTTGCAGAGAGAAATCAAGGGCCATAGCATCCTGAATAAGTGCTCACCAAAACAGCATCTTCAAGAGTAATGGGCTTTGGCAATAAACAAATTAAGAGTCTGGAAGCATTTTTAAGACTAATCAATTTTATTGGGGCATATTCTGTGATGAGAAGCAGCAGCTTTTATGAACATGCATGTAATTGATGAACAAAGTTGCTGCTCATGAAATCATATGCCTCAAGTTGGCCAGTCTTGAAGATGCTACCAGATTCTTGTATCTGGGTTGTTGCCACAGACTAATGTAATTCTTCCTCCCTTGTGCACAACAGAAATGAATGCCATCATCCCTGGCACAAGGAATCAAAATTATCTGCTAAGCATAACAAGCCAATCTTATTTTCTTGCATTATTCCTCTTACCTTTGCTTCTCTGGCAGATAAAAATATGTTTCTCCTCTTGGCAGTTCCTATCATCCCAACGGCCTGTAAAGAGGGAAGGGAGGCCATGCCACATTACAGCGCAGTTGGTCTATGAAAAACAGAACCAGGAAAATCAAAATCATACAACTGCAGTCACAATGAGAAGGTAGCTATCAAACAACATCAAGAATTGTCTGCTGGCTTATGACCAAATAAATATTTATTTGATTAATGGATTGTGTCCACACTGAATTGTCCAATTCTTGTCTTACGATTATTGCAACATGTCACATATGAAACTGCTCTTGGCAAATATTACAAGTCTATAGGCAAAGCAGAACAGACAATGGGTTCCAGAGAAACACAAAAGCAAGCAACACACTAAACACTAAACCAAGTTGTGGTATTCACATAGCTTATTATACCTGAACAATAATCATATTGTGGAATAAATAAGCGTGATAGCTTAATATACACAATATGCTAACCCAGTAACCTGATTCCTGCAATATGTCAAACCACAAACTACCCTATTCAATTTTAGTTCATGCTACATGAACCCAGCCAAGCTGCTACTTCATCTTTACCAAACTTTGGAACTCATTGCTACTGATAGTAGTCCTTGACTTAAGATCACAATTGGGCCTGGAATTTCGATTGCAAGTCATTGTGGTAGTTAAGTTAGGTGCCCATATAACCACTTAATTTCACAACTGCAATCCCAACACTTTCAGTTGTAGATACTAAGTGACTACATTGGTCATTAAATAGACAGAGGAGAATAATAGAATAACAGAGTTGGAAGGGGTCTTGGAAATCTTCTAATCCAACTCACTGCTAAAGCAGGAGACCTTATACCATTTCAGACAAATGGTTGTCCAATCTCTTCTTAAAAAGAAAGAGATGCCTGCCAAAAGAGGGCAAAAGAGAATTCCTGCATTGGGTCATGTAAACAAAGACCCCAAAGATTCAAGCTTTGTTTCTTCGGCCCACTACAGGCCTTCCTTTCCTTTCCATGTGCAGAAGGGAACTGCCTCACTGGGGTGAAAAAAGGAAGAATAGAATAGAATAGAATAGAATAGAATAGAATAGAATAGAATAGAATAGAATAGAATAGAATAGAATAGAATAGAATAGAATAGAATAGAATGGAACGGAACGGAATAGGAATAGGAATAGGAATAGGAATAGGAATAGGAATAGGAATAGGAATAGGAATAGGAATAGGAATAGGAATAGGAATTGGAACGGACCTTGGAGGTCTTCTAATCCAACTGCCTGCTCAGGCAGGAAACCCTATACCACTTCAGACAAATGATTGTCCAATCTCTTCTTAAAAACTTCCAGTGTTGGAGCATTCACAACTTCTGGAGGCAAGTTGTTCCACTGATTAATTGTTCTAACTGTCAGAAAATTTCTCCTTAGTTCTAGGTTGCTTCTCTTCTTGATTAGTTTCCATCCATTGCTTCTTGTCCTGCCCTTAGGTGCTTTGGAGAATAACTTGACTCCCTCTTCTTTGTGGCAGCTCCTGAGATATTGGAATACTGCTATCATGTCACCCCTTGTCCTTCTCTTCATTAAACTAGACATACCCAATTCCAGCAGCTGTTCCTTATATGTTTTAGCCTCCAGTCCCCTGATCATCTTTGTTGCTCTTCTCTGCACTTCTAGAGTCTCAACATCTTTTTTACATCGTGGTGACCAAAACTGGATGCAGTATTCCAAGTGTGGTCTTACCAAGGCATTGTAAAGTGGTACTAACACTTCTCGTGATCTTGATTCTATCCCATTGTTAATGCAGCCTAGAACTGTGTTGGTTTTTTTGGCAGCTACAGCACACTGCTGGCTCATATTTAAGTGATTGTCCACTAGGACTCCAAAATCCCTCTCACAGTTGCTACTACTGAGTGAGGTACCACCTATACTGTACCTGTTCATTTGGTTTTTCTTGCCTAAATGTAGAACCTTACTTTTTTTACCATTGAATTTCATTTTGTTAAATAGTGCCCAATGTTCAAGTCTCTCAAGATCCTTCTGTATCTTAAGCCTATCTTCTGGAATGTTGGCTATTCCTGCCAGCTTGGTATCATCTCCAAATTTGATGAGTTCCTCATCTATCCCCTCATCCAAATCATTGATGAAGATGTTGAAGAGTACTGGGCCTAAAACAGAGCTTTGGGATACCCCACTGCATACTTCCCTCCATGTAGATGCAGTTCCATTGAAGACCACATGCTGAGTACGGCCGATCAGCCAGCTACGAATCCATCTGGTGGTGATGTTGTTTAACCCACATTTTTATATCTTATCAAGTAGTAGGCTGTGGTCTACTTTATCAAATGCCTTACTGAAGTCCAAGCAATTGATATCGATAACATTCTTCTGGTCCACTAATTTTGTCACCTTGTCAAAGAATGCAATAAGATTTATCTGGCATGATCTGTTTTTCACAAACCCATGTTGGCTTTTGGTTATGACTTTGTTTGTCTCTAGATGTTCACTGATTCATTGCTTGATTATCTTTTCCCGAATCTTCCCAGGTATTGAGGTCAGGCTGATAGATCTGTAGTTTCCTGGATCTTTTCCTGTCCTCTGGTAGTTCTCCAGTGCTCCAGGATCTTTGAAAGATATAGTTCAATGGTTCTGAGATCACATCTGCCAGTTCCTTCAGAACCTTGGGGTGTAATCCATCTGGTCCTGATGATTTGAACTTGTCTAGGGTAGACAGGTGCTCCCTTACCATTTTCTTGCCTATTTTAACGTGTGTTTCTAATCTGTTTTTTACAGTACTGTTTTTGATAGGTTGGACTGTTTTTTCTCTTTATGTAAAGAGGGATGCAAAACATGAGTTAAGTAATTCTGCTTTCTACCTGTTGCTTGTCATCTTCTTGCCACTTTTTCCCACTAATGAACCAATCATTTCCTTGACTTTTTTTCTTGTTTTTTACATACTGAAAACAGGGTTTTGGGGTTTTGTTTACTTTTGTCGCAAGCCTTGGTTCATTTTGAGCCTTAGCTTTCCTCACTTCATCTTTGCAGGCTTGGGCTATTTGCTGATATTCTGCCTTAGTTATGTGCCCCTCTTTCCACTTTTTATACTCGTCCTTTTTGTCTTTCAATTTATCTTAGAATTCTTTATGTAGCCATACTGGTTCCCTTTGAGAGCTGTTATTTTTCTTCTTCATTGGTATTGTGCTAACATGGGCTTTTATACTCTCACTTTTCAAAATTTCCTAAGCTTCTTGAGTTGTTTTCCCCTTGAGGATTCTCATCCATGGAATCCTTCCCAAGCTCTTTTAAAGTCCAAGACTCTAGGTTGGCTATGTTCTATTGCTTGTGCTTGCATAATGTTGAATTCCAATATTGCATGATCTCTTCCCCCCCCCCCCCGAGGTTCCTGTTAGTTCAACACCTTCTATCATTTCATCTCTGTTAGTGACAATTAAGTCCAATATGGCTGATCCTCTAGTTCCCTTCTCTACTTTTTGGGAGGCAAACTTGTCTGCTAGGTTTGTCATGAATCTGTTTGATCTTCCACTTGGTGCAGAGTTTGTCTCCCAGTTGATGTCGGGGTAGTTAACATCCCCCATTACTATTGTGATGTGCTTCCTACATGCCTTAGTTAACTGACTAGCAAAAACTTCATCCATTTCCTCTGTTTGGTTGGGTGGCCTATAGTATACACCTACGGTAATGTCATTTCCCCTCTTTTATATTGACCCAAATTTATTCAAAACAGTTTTCATCATTGTTGTGCTCTATTTCTGTAGTGATGTAGTTATTTTTTATATATAGTGCAACTCTACCTCCTCTTTTATTTGGTCTGTTTCTTTTAAATAATTTAAACCCCTCTAGTTGTATGTTCCATTTATGGGTTTCATCTCACCAAGTTTCCACAATGGCAACTATATCATATCTGCCTTCATTTACTTGAATTTCTAATTCACCCTGCTTATTACTCATACTCTGTGCATTGGTGTATAGACATTTGAGTTCTTTTTTGACTGACCCTGTGTTTACTTTCTATATCAGGGGTCCCGAACCCCCGGTCTGTGGACCAGTACCGGGCCATGGCATGCCAGCAACTGGTCCACACAAACAAGCAAAGCCCCATCCGTGAGATGCAGGCAGCATACAAAACCATGCAGCCTCTAGTCTATGGAAAAACCTCTCTCCATGGAACCGGTTCCTGGTGCCCAAAAGGTTGGGGACCTCTATTCTATATAACCTGTGTGGTGCCTGAGGTTCTCTGCTTCCTTACCACCTGTTTGATTAGTCTTGGTATGGAACTATTATAAGCTTGATTTTGCTTGACAGCAAGATTGATATTCTTACCTGCACAAACGTCTGTGTTACATGCACTGATAACCCTATTAGTTTTAGATTGCTGGGGACAGAAATGTTCTATATCAATTAACTCACTGTCCCCATTGTTTAGTTTAAATGTTTGTCCAGAAAGTCTATGAATTTAATGTCAAGTAACTCAGTCCCTTTCTTTGACAGATGCAGACCATCTCTTTTGTACAGTTTTTCATTGGACCAGCAGTAGACATTGTGACTAATATAACCAAAGCCTACACCACCCCTTTAGCCACACATTGAACTCCGTTTTATGCTGGCCTTTTCCTTTTTGTTCCTTATATACTGGTAAAACCTCTGAAAAAGTAAGCCTACAGCTTATGCTACTAAGTTCCTGCTCCAAATTCTGGAAATCATTCTGCACATATTTTTGGGACAGATCATTCGTGCCAAGATGTACAATAGCATCAATCTCATAGTCCTTACTGGCTTTCTTGACTATCTTAAAAATACCGCCTCTTGTCTCTGCTGGCAGTAGCACCTGACAGACACCAGACCTCTTTCAAAACCTCCAAATCCTTCCCTAAATTTACATCCCTTGTATTTGAATCACCAACCAGAATGTGGCTTCTCTTTTTGGATACCTTGCTCTTCTTGTGTGACTGGTGTGTAATACCTGATTCACACTTTCCCCTACCCAAAACAAGTTCTTTGTCTCATACCATGATTCCCTGTTTATTTGAGCTATCATCATCACAACTACCTTGACCTGCCACCTTAATATCCCTATTAAGGTCAGCAAGGGGACTGTATCAGTTATGCAGGGACACGGCGAAAGCTTTGTGTTTGTGGTTCACAGCTCTCTTCCTGCCAGATCCCACAGTTGTCCATACTGCCTTTCTCCTGCAGGATCTTTGTGGTAGAGGGGGCTGATAGCATGGCAGCTCAATAGAGCATAATGGCTGAGTTGTATACCTAATTCTGCTTGAAGAGCACAGACTAGAGACTACAGATAAGCAATCTGTTCATGTAGACTACCAATTTGTTTAGGACATTATCCAAATTTGAAAAGAGTACCCCGAAAGACAACTGCAAAACAAGTATTGCACTGAACTAAGCCAGACATTCTGAAATAAAATAAAATAGCAATCACAGTTGCACTTACCCTGAATGTACTACTGCTGTTTTAGATATTTAGTTTAGCTACCTTGCTCCACTGGACTTTGTCTCAGTCCCCCTAAACTCATAGCTAGCAACTCTTCCCAGCAGCCTCTGGGAAATTCCAATGCAATGCAGGTGCAACCAGCAGCTCAGCTTTCAAGTGCTTACCTTGCTTCACTGGATGGATCTTCAGTGTTTCTGAACAGCCTTTCTACTCTTTAGAAACTTTGCATTTGTTGGCTTTCCAAGCAGAAAGCTAGCAAATGCAAGCTTTTCTTAAGAGTAGAAAAGCTGGAAAAAGCATATCTACCCTTTAGAAAGATCACATTTGCTAGCTTTCTGGCTGGAAAGGTTGGAAAGAAGCTCAGATCTTCAAGATGCAAGCTTCTTTTCTCTAGCCCAGTGCCAAAGTTCTCCTCTGCTTGATGTATGGGAGAAACTCTGGCACTGGCTTGGAGAAAACTTTGCATACCAAAGATCTTTGTTTCTCCATCCTTCCCTGCAGGAGTCTCCCCCACCCTCGCACAGAGGGGAGGGGAAATCTTTCCGCAGTGGCAGCAGCTTGCAACTTTCGTTGCCGGCTTCCATATTGAATTTCTGGTGAAACGAGCAGAGGCGATTGCAAATGGCAATCACATAATCATAGGACTCTTGACAACCAGTCATAAGTACAAACAGGTTGCCAGATGCCTAAAATATGATCACATGGCCTTGGGGATAATTGGGGAATCATAACTTCAAGAACACATTGGAAGCTATTTTTTCCTGAGTCTCACATAACTTTGAACAGTCATTAAATGACCAATTATAAGTTGAACACTACCTGTGTTACAAGATGTGCTGGTAGTATCTTTGAAAAAATAGGTCGCTGGTTAAACTGTAAGTAACAGAATGCTGGCCTAGATACTAGTTTTAACTCTAATTGCAAGTTTTAATATTTTTAAGAGATCATTTAATACAAAAAAATCCCACTTTTATTATATATTTATTTAGAGGGAAAAGAAAAATGTTCTCTGAAATTCATGCCAAATGCTTGAAGAGAAATTGTTTGCATTTGTTTATGAAAATACACGAAAGGTCACTTTCATGATTGACCAACTCTTTAAAATTCAAAAGCCGCATCCTAGAGATACACAAGGGAAAACCTTTTCTTCTGCAGTGGTGGGCAGGGAAGCCTGAACAGAAATTGTAATCCTGTTTGACTGAATACGTTTCCTGTACTTTACTTAATCCAGAGCCTTAATTATGCTATTAGCAGTAGAAATTCAACTCACCGGCTGATCACTAGCAATGGATGTTCCATATCCAGATGGTTCTCCAGGTGCCCAGTTCACATACTTCACAGCCTCAGATTCTACCCAGAGAAATTCCTTCTTGGAATCATGGAGACCAATCCATATATCAAAGGTCACATTTGGGAGAAAAGTTGTTATAAGAGCTGCAAGAAAGAAAGAAAGGAATGGAAAGTACTTGGCATATGATTAGAGAAAAAGCAATGAAGATAGTGCTATTTTTCTAAGTGGAGCTAGGAACTCAAAAGTTGAATTCCATTATCCACACTATTAATGTTTTCCTGTTGTCCATAGTATAAAATTTGCTGTCCTCCCTGGCTTTGTTACCTCTGTTTAATTGCAGTCCCTGATCAACATTCAAGATAAAGAAGAATAAAGGCTAACAGATTTTATACATCGTGAGCTTCATTGGATGGTGTCAGAATGCTATTTTAACACTGGTACTGCTAAAGGCATCAGTTCAGAATTGTTCAATATTATCTCCTCTGAATCTATGCTTGGCGCATAGCATAAAAAAAGGTTTGCCTTGGATTGAAATGGTACTCATCCTGTCACTTTTTGGCATATACTTTAGGTAATAATGAGACTCTACAATTATTCTACAATGGTCTTGTTTAGAGCAGGGCTTTTCAACTGGTGGTACACGTACCACCAGTGGTACTTTAGCACCTGGCAGGTGGTACACGACCCCTAGCCAAGTGTAGCAGGGGAGGGAACCAGCTAAAGCGGCGCCGCACAGACCTGGAGGAGATCAGCTGGAGCTGCAGAGCATGGCAGAAGCCCCAGGATCGGCACACGTGGCGACATGGTAATTGGAGCTTCTGGCACACCCGGAAGAGAAAAGGAGGAGGAGGGCGGAGAGAAGAGAAGGTATAAAAGGGGCAGGTTTTGGCAGGAGAGGGAGAGAAAGAGCGAGAAGCGAAGAGGTTTTTCTTAGCAAAGCAGTGAGGAGAGACAGAGTGAGCAGCCTGTTTTCGGAGGAAGGGTGAGGGAGGGAGCGGCCTGTTTTCGGGGAAAGGGTGAGGGAGCGGCCTGTTTTGGGGGGAAGGGCGAGCGAGCAAGCGACCTGTTTTTGGGGGAAGGCCACTGATCAGCCAGAGCCCAGCGTTGATCCTGGAGCTTCTGAGCCACCCAGAAGCGCCGATCAGCCGGAGCCCGGGGCTGATCCTGGCGCTTCTGCTGAGCCATCCAGAAGCGCCGATCAGCCGGAGCCCGGGGCTGATCCTGGCGCTTCTGCTGAGCCACCCAGAAGCGCCGATCAGCCGGAGCCCGGGGCTGATCCTGGCGCTTCTGCTGAGCCGTCCAGAAGCGCCGATCAGCTGGAGCCTGGCGCTGATCCTGACGCTTCTGCTGAGCCACCCAGAAGCGCCAATCAGCTGGAGCCTGGCATTGATCTTGGTGCTTCTGCTGAGCCCTGACAGCCCTACAGAAGTGCCGATCAGCTGTCAGGCTCAGTAGAAGCCCAGGATCAAGGAGGGAGGGAAGGAAGGAAGGAAGGAAGGAAGGAAGGAAGGAAGGAAGGAAGGAAGGAAGGAAGGAAGGAAGGAAGGAAGGAAGGAAGGAAGGAAGGAAGGAAGGAAGGAAGGAGGAAGGAAGGAAGGAAGGGAATGAGAATGAGAATGAGAAGGAAGGAAGGAAGGAAGGAAGGAAGGAAGGAAGGAAGGAAGGAAGGAAGGAAGGAAGGAAGGAAGGAAGGAGATGGGAATGAGAAGGAGGGAGGCAGGGAGGAAGGGAGGGAAAAAGGAAGGGAAGAACCCCCCCATGGTAACCACAATGCTAATGCGGCCCTCAATGAAATTGAGTTTGACAATTCTGATATAAAAGGTTAAGTGAATCTGGTTTCCCCATTGACTTTGCTTGTCAAAAGGTTGCAAAAGGGGATCGCATGACCTTAAGACACTGCAGCCATCATAAATATGAATCAGTTGCCACGCATCCGAATGTAAATCACATGACCCTGGGAATGCTGAAACGGTCATAAGTGTGAAAAATGATCATAAGTCACTTTTTTCAGTGCCGTTTTAACTTCGAACAGTCACTAAGCGAACTGTTGTAAGTTGAGGACTACCTGTACTTTATCACTTTTTTTCCTTTTTTTTTTTTTTGTCAAGTTTTTGACACCTTGCTAGGCGACTGGTGGTACTCGGATATTGCCATATCCTAAAAGTGGTACAATGGGTGAAAAGGTTGAAAAGCCCTGGTTTAGAGTAAACAATATGTTAGTTTAGTTATTCAACAGCTAAAATAAATGCAGTATTTATATCTTCCGAGCCTTCTATTCTTTATTACTACTTCAGATATTCCTCAAGTGAATTCTACAAAATAAGTTCTGCCTATCAGAGAACACATCTGTCCTAAGCAGAATACAGAACATTTTGGGGATAAGACAGATATCCATACTAAAGACTACTAACTATAAAGCTGAGAGACAAAGAAAGAAATAGATGAATCTCTGGCTATCACACATTGGATAAATGAAACAACTACTTTTTTCCTTCCTGTGAACTGGAAGATTATTTATCTTACTGTTCTGGAAATTCCAAATTGAAACTCATTTTCAGAAGGACAGCTGTTAAAAACTTCCAGTGTTGGAGCATTCACAGCTTCTGGAAGCAGGTTGTTCCACTGATTAATTGTTCTGTCAGGAAATTTCTTAGTTCTAGGTTGCTTCTCTCTTTGGTTAGTTTCCATCCGTTGCTTCTTGTCCTGCCTTCAGGTGCTTTGGAGAATAGCTTGACTCCCTCTTCTTTGTGGCAACCCCTGAGATATTGCAACACTGCTATCATGTCACCCCTCGTCCTTCTCTTCATTAAACTAGACATACCAAATTCCAGCAACCGTTCCTTATGTTTTAGCCTCCAGTCCCCTAATCATCTTTGTTGCTCTTCTCTGCACTCTTTCTAGAGTCTCAACATCTTTTTTACATCGTAGTGACCAAAACTGGATGCAGTATTCCATGTGTGGCCTTACCAAGGTATTGTAAAGTGGTATTAACACTTCACATGATCTTGATTCTCTCCCTGTTAATGCAGCCTAGCACTGTGTTGGTTTTTTTGGCAGCTGCAGCACACTGCTGGCTCATATTTAAGTGATTGTCCACTAGGACTCCAAAATCCCTCTCACAGTTACTACAATTGAGCAAGGTGCCACCTATTCTGTACCTGTGCATTTGGTTTTTCTTGCCTAAATGTAGAAACTTACTTTTTTCACCACTGAATTTCATTTTGTTAGATAGCACCCAATGTTCAAGTCTGTCAAGATCCCTCTGTATCTTAAGCCTATCTTCTGGAGTTGGCTATTCCTGCCAGCTTGGTGTCGTCTGCAAATTTGATGTGTTCCCCATCTATCCCCTCATCCAAATCATTGATGAAGATGTTGAAGAACACTGGGCCCAGAACAGAGTCCTGGGGCACCCCATTACACACTTCCCTCCATGTAGATGCGGTTCCATTGAGGACCACACGCTGAGTACGGCCGGTCAGCCAGCTACGAATCCATCTGGTGGTGATGCTGTCTAATCCATGTTTTTCTATCTTATCAAGTAGTAGACTGCGGTCTACTTTATCAAATACCTTACTGAAGTCCAAGTAAATTATATCCACAGCATTCCTCTGGTCCACTAATTTTGTCACCTTGTCAAAGAATGCAATAAGATTTGTCTGGTATGATCTGTTTTTCACAAACCCATGTTGGCTTTTGATAATGACTTTGTTTGTTCGCTAATTCATTGCTTGATTATCTTTTCCAGAATCTTCCCAGGTATTGCGGTCAGGCTTATAGGTCTGTAGTTTCCTGGATCCATGTTTTCCCCTTTTTTAAAGATGGGAATTACATCAGCTCTTTTCCAGTCCTCTGGTAGTTCTCCAGTGCTCCAGGATCTTTGAAAGATATAGTTCAGTGTTTCTGAGATCACATCTGCCAGTTTCTTCAGAACCTTGGGATGTAGTCCATCTGGTCCTCGTGATTTGAACTCATCTAGGGTGGACAAGTGCTCACTTACCATTTTCTTGCCTATCTCAACTTTGTTTCTAATCTGTTTTTTATGGTACTGTTTTTGATAGATTGGACTGTTTTTTCCCTTTGTGCAAATACGGATACAAGAAACAAGTTGAGTAGTTCTGCTTTCTCCCTGATGCTTGTCACCTTCTTGCCACTTTCTCCCACTAATGGACCAATCATTTCCTTAACTTTTTTCTTGTTTTTTACATGTTGAAAGAAGCTTTTTTTTGTTTTTATTTTTGACTTTTGTCACAAGCCTTAGTTCATTTTGAGCCTTAGCTTTCCTCACTTCATCTTTGCAGGCTTGGGCTATTTGCTGATATTCTGCCTTAGTTATGTGCCCCTCTTTCCACTTGTTATACTTGTCCTTTTTGTCTTTCAATCTATCAGAGAATTCTTTATGCAGCCATGCTGGTTTCTTTTGAGAGCTGTTATTTTTCTTCTTCGTTGGTATTGTGCTAGACTGGGCTTTTATAATCTCACTTTTCAAAATTTCCCAAGCTTCTTGAGTTGTTTTCCCCTTGAGGATTCTCATCCATGGAATCCTTCCCAAGCTCTCTCTAAGTTTATTGAAATTAGCTCTCTTAAAGTCCAAGACTCTAGTTTGACTGTGTTCTTTTGCTTGTACTTGCATAATGTTGAATTCCAATATTGCATGATCACTCCCCCCAAGGTTGCTGTGGCTTCAACACCTTATATCATTTCATCTCTGTTAGTGAGAATTAGGTCCTATATGGCTAGTTCCCTTCTCTATTTTTTGGCAGACAAAGTTGTCTGCTAGGTTTGTCAGGAATCTGTTTGATCTTCCACTTGGTGCAGAGTTTGTTTCCCAGTTGATGTCAGGATAATTAAAGTCCCCCATTACTATTGTGATGTGCTTCCTACATACCTTAGTTAGCTGACTAGCAAAAACTTTATCTATTTCCTCTGTTTGGTTGGGTGGCTTATAGTATACACCTAGGGCAATGTCATTGTTTCCCCTTTTATATTGACCCAAATGCATTCAAGACAATTTTCATCATTGTGCTCTATTTCTATAGACATGTAGTTATTTCTTATATAGAGAGCTACTTCACATCCTCTTTTATTTGGTCTGTTTCTTTTAAATAATTTAAATCCTTCTAGCTGTGTGTTCCATTTGTGAGTTTCATCCCACTAAGTTTCCGTAATGGCAACAATATCATATCTGCCCTCATTTACCTGAATTTCTAGTTCACCCTGTTTATTGCTCATACTCTGTGTGTTGGTGTATAGACATTTGAGTCCTTTATGACTGACCCTGTGTTTACTTTCTACATAACCTGTAGAGGCAGCATTGTGTAGTTGCAACACAAGTCCCACCCTTTTAGTATGTGCATGTAACTTCTCAACTCATGTACAAAAAGAACTTGCATTGTGAGGTCACCACACTAGTTTCACTATCTGCCTCCCCACACCCTCCCCACAGATACTTCATTAGGTGAATTTTCCCAACAAAAATGCCATTCTCCCTTATCAAAAGGATTTTTTTTTCTTTCCTATCTATTCTGGGACCAAAACCTGTCTACTTTTCAGAGGCAGAGCAAGCATCTCTTCGTGTACATGTACTCAAACACCCTTGGATAAAACCTACCTTGCTCAAGGTGGTTCGAAATAGTAGCCAATATACCTCCCTGAATTTCACATTTCCGCTTTGCCTCCATCCATGTCACTTTTTCTTGACTGTAGATCCTAAAGCACTATACATGGTGTTTCACAACAGAGAGAAAAAATAAACAGGATGTGGAGGAATCTTTTTGGTTCAGATTTGCTTACAGTAATTCACTATTGCTCCTCTTATTATTCCTCTCTTTCTCTAAAATTGCTCAAGAGATAAAATACACTTTTTCTTCTTGCAACAACCTAATGAGGTAGTATAGACCAACCAGTAATGGCTGATGTCAAGTGAATCATACTAGGATCAAAAGTTTCATCAACCATAGTTTACCATTTTACTGCACTAGCTCCTTGACTCATTTATTCTTATTTTCTAATCATTAAGTAGGGAAAGGGCAACTCTTCTCAGACTTTCTGGAAACTGTCCTGATGGCAGGAATAGGGATATTTGTGGAGAAATCGGTTTTAGTATTCTCCACAGAACTTATTTTTCTTCTCACATATATAGTTTAAAGAGGACACACATACATATATTCCTCTCAAATTGTTCCCATTAATGAATTATAATAGTGTGATCTGAGTACCTTATTAATAAAGGCATGCCACCCTTGGGCACAGCTGCCAGGAGTTGGTACAGGGAGCAACGGCAAGGAAGGCTGCACAGTGGTGGTGTTGGTACGCTTGCAAATATAAGGCAGAGCAGTGAGGCATCTCTGGTCACCCCAATCCTCTGCAGAGGATGAAAAAGATGGTGATGAGCTTCATCTAAGGGATGCCAGAACACAGTGGCCCTCTCAAAGAAAATGCTGCACTAATAAATGCTGCCAAGGCTTTGTATTAAAATTCTGGCAGAGAAAAACTCAAAATATGAAACTTAGGATGTTTCCTCTCTTACCTGCTGTCTGAAAAGCCATGTAGACCCACATCACTAAAATAAAATATAAATGAAACGAACTTTACACACATTTCCACATTAATGGTTAATTGCATCCCAGTTGTTAAAAAGAGAATGGAAAGTGGGGTGAGAAGAAACTATAGTGCTTTAATAGCAAGGAAATAAGAACAAAGACAGGAAAGAAGTCAACCACTACAAACATTTCTATGAGCTTGGTGCATTGCACAAAGTTTCTCCATGGTGGATAAGGGTACCAATTTTGGCACGTGGCTAATTGGAAAAAAGAAAGAAAAAAGAAGACTTCAAGCTTTCTATCATGGGATTTTTTAAAAAAGAAAATCTATTTTTTTCTTTACATTTGTTGAAATTGCTGCCTTTTTAAAAAAAAATCTATCTGGAAAGAATGAGATAGAAACTGCAGTTTTGCGAGAACTTCAGAAATGTTCATAACAAAGGAGGTCACCCATGTTGAAGCTTTATATAAATAATTCAACAGTATCTAGAGTGTGGGGAGAGGAGAGGAATGAATGAAATAAGCTCCATCATTTATATCTATTATAGGGATGTTTTCCTCATTCGTTGAACTCATCAGTCCATGAAATCAGGGAGATGAATTGGGCAAGTACAGGTAGTCCTCGAGTTATGACCACAATTGAGCCCAAAATTTGTGTTGCTAAGTGAAACATTGTTAAATGAGTTTGCCCCATTTTACGACTTTTCTTGCCTCATTGCATTTGTTAAGTTAGTAACATGGTTGTTAAGTGAAACTGGATTCTCCATTGACTTTACTCATCAGAAGGTCAAAAAACTTATTACATGACTTCGGAGACACTGCAACCGTCATAAATATAAACCACTTGCCAAGCCTCTGGATTTTGATCACGTGACCATGGAGGATGCTGCAATGGTTCTAAGTGTGAAAAACAGCCATAAGTCACTTTTTTCAGTGCCACTGTAACTTTGAACGGTCACTAAATGAACTATTGCAAGTCGAGGATTACCTATACTGGAAGAACCTTTAAAGTCTTGGGAATGGTTTATAGGTTAGTATTAGTTAACTGCAATGGAAGACCCTTTCTCTTTGCACCTGGTAAAACTCACTTTGCCATGATGACTCATGTTCATTGCATCTGGGAAGGGGATATCTGCAGCTGGATGTGTCAAAAATTTCTTGACACCCACCCCCGTTCCATCATAAGTCATTTAGATAGCCAGTACATTTATAAGAGGTTGGACAAGATAGCATTTAATTTTCTTGAGTATCTATGCAGCCAATTTCTTGGGAGTGAAAAATTAGCTTTGAGGAATTGAGGGAAGACTGCATCAAACAGAAACATTTGGAGAGAATTCCTGTCCACACAGAGGGTAGTTCCTGAGGAAATCCTCCATTATACTCTGTCCCCTTGATTTCCTCAGCTCTTGAAAGAGCTTAAAGATTAGCCCCATTATCTGAAGAAGTAGTACAATAAAAGAAATCAGTGCTGCTTTCCATATCACCATGTCACCATGGGCAAATGGGAAGAAGAATTATCTGGTCTGTGGGCAGGAGATACTATAACCTGGCCAGGCTGCTCTTCAAGGGCCAAGCTCTGAGAACGGCAACCCCAATTAGTCAAATATTCTCTCAAGGTAATCCAGAGACTTTCTGAGCCATGGCCGTCCATAGGGAAGACAGGATGGAAAAGTAAAGGAAACATGAAAAGAACTGCAGGAGTAAAAGGGGGGGGGGAGTTTAACAAGGAGTTCTTATAAAAGTCCCTAAAACTGGCTAGAAGATTGCTTTCTTCTGCCATAGAGAGGTTAGAAATGAAAATGATTTGGTCTTACCAGCTAAGAATATTAGAGTAAGAATATTCTTACTAAGAGTAAGAATAAGTTCTTACTTGCACTACCTCCACAGAAAATAAGATTCTTCTAACAAGATATGTTCTAAGAAATAGGATATAGAAATCTCAACAGCAGCTTTGTTTTGCTTTCTGAATCCAATTTATCTCCCAGGTTCTTAAGAAGGAAACTTTCTCAATCTCTTACATATATCCCCTGTGAAAACTGGTAAGAAGCTGTTCTGTTAACTGATAAGGAACATTTGGATGGTTAATTGACCTGCTGGCTTTTTAGTGTTTAATTGTTAATAAGTTCCTTGCAAAATATGCTTCCAACCTCTCCTAGTTGGAAAATGTTTATCAATTTTATTTTAATGCATTTTACACTATTGTTTATTCAGACAATAACCAGGCTTAGAAGAAAATTGAGGACACTTGCACAATTTTGTATTGATAAAACAGACAAGAATACTGACTGGCAATTAACTTAAACTTAATTTTCCAATAATGATGGATGCTAAAGTCTTATTTTGAATCTTCAACCAAATAAACATTTTGCCATGTTGGATTCTCCTAAACATTACAGAACATTTCTTGCAAGATCAATTTATTATCCTTCCATCTGTTTTGCAAGACAGCAGGTTCCATGCTTAGAGTTGACTGAAATATTTAAGCCATGTTCTCTATTGCAAATGCTATAGGAATCTATAATGTAAATTATGATTCTGTAAGCAAACTTTCTATAGCATTCAGATGAATTCCTTCTTGTTGCCTGTAAAGTAGCACAATTTTGCTCAGGTGCATATAGAATGCAGAAACAAATAATGATGCAAATTAAACTGGTAACCCATAGCTTCAGTATATAATCTCTTATTGCTTTATGTTCATGTTTGTTTATTACATTATACAATTTTGTATGTGATAATTACTGAGGAATCTTGCTACTATTCATTGCAGAAAAAAACCTTGCAAAAATTCTGCTAAATCATCTGGAGCTGGGCCCACTGCCAGAGTCACATTCTGGTTTCTGCAAACATCATGGGACTATTGACATGCTTTTTTGTCATACACCAAGCACCAATTTCAGGAAAAGTGCCAGGAACAAAGAAAGCAGTATGTTATGCCAGAGTTCCCCAACCTTTCTGACTTTGCAGACCGGCGGGTGGGGGGAGAGGGGATGGTTCTATACGAGCAGTGGGCAAGCGCGCAGTGTGCAGCTCCATTTGTGCAAGTGGCAGCCATGCGTGCCCACCGCTCATGGAAATGAAGCGCACACGCACACACTCACCCACTGCTTGTACGAGTAGGGATGCACACACATGCATGCATGCTCACCCACAGCTTCTATGGCACAGTTCCGAATGGCTCAAGGCCCAGTAGTGGGCTGTGGCCTGGGGGTTGGGGACCCCTGTGTTATGCCATATTCCAACTGGCCAAAGACACAGTAAAGGGAATCAAGAAATAAATCAATTATTATTTGGGAATGTCAAGCAATTCCATCAATATCTACTACTAACCTCTGCTAGCTGTCATGTACACACACTTCCTTTCTTTGTTAATAAGCCGTGGTTTACCAGGTGCCCATGAGATGAAATTCAACAGAGAACCATCAGACCACCTGGAGGAAGTAAATGGCACAGAGGGAGGCTTTCATATTTTAAGCAAAGGTGAATCCAAGAAAGAAAAACATTTCTAGAGCAGTGACAGGTGTTATGAGGAACACAGAAAACTCACCGAAACCGTCCATCGTTCTCATAGGTGTTTAATCCAATCCACCAATGTTCTTCCTGACCTCTTGAAAACTGGTCAAGGATTGTATATATTGGCATTAGAAATATCATCATGAGTAAGAGGGAGAATGAGAATAAAAGAACTAATCATTTCTCTCCAATGTCAAATTACCTGTTGTGACTAAATATGCCATCCTGGGCCTCCTCCTTTCATTATTCTAGTTTTTGATGAAACATGCCTCAAGTACTACTAAATAATTGTTGACACTGCAGTCTTCAATCACAATTCCACTAATCTCTCTTTAAGGTTATTAATTCTCTATTACATTTTCAAGGATCAAACATGCTTTTATATAACCTTGCATATACTGCCTTGTATATTCTTTAAGAAAGGCAGAATAAAATATCAATGTAAGTTGATCTGCAAATGTACACAAATCTACCCAGATCCATCCTAAGTAAGGCTTCAGTCCCAATATAACTTACCTATACATGAAATCATAACTGCACACAGCAAGCTCTCTTATATCAAAAAAATTGTTTTGTCTAGCCCAGTATTTATTTAAAAAAAGCACTTTACATCACCTAAAAAAACCATATTATATCTGGCAATCTTCCATAGTTTGGCATTCTTCAGATGTTTTGAATTAAAACTTCCACTCAATTCAGCCAGTTTGCCCACTGATCTGGCTAAAGATGATGGAGGTTTTTCGTTGAAGCCATCTAATATGCACCTAGTGTAGAAGACTAAATTATACAGTTTAATAGGATTACTTCATGGCTAAAAGTTACCTGGCCCTTCCATTAGGAAAATTATATTAGTATTAGGATCATTCCAACAGCATGGTCTCATTAGTGCTATGTTGTTTGTAGGTACTTTTAAAGATAGAATAAAAATAATTGTGTATATTAATCCTTAATCCTTCAGCTGAAAATGCCAGAAACTGAATCTGAGAACTTGTATATTCAAAACATATGCTCATTTACCAAAGTATTGTAACACATAAATGGGAAAATAGTTTTCTTTTTTAACTTAAAATAAGAAATCAACATCACAATTGGCTGTGTTTGAATTAAAATATGCATACACTACACTCTGAACACTTAAATTTATTGGACTCCATTACATTTATATAGAAAAGCACTGTTAATACCAGGCAACCATTTTGCTTTGGCTTGAAGAATGGATCACACTGAGAAATAAACGACTTCTTTATTTAGAGGGACATCATTTGCAATTAGGTTGGCATGCGTTTTTGTGGTATGAGAAAAATAAAGTACACAAATACTTTCAAAATCATGCCATAAGGAATGTATTGTTTTCAGAGTGGGAAAGAATTAAACATAAAATTTACATGAAAATACCTGAGTGGCTTTCGACAATGGAAGACTTTGCTTATCCAAATTTAATTTAACTATGATAAACTTGTTAGTTATAAAGATATTTTGGACAAAGATGGAAAACTTAAAGACAGACAAGTTCTTCAGCAACAGGGTATTGATTTAACATGGTGGTCTTATTTACAAATTCAGACAAGATAGGAAAAAGATGTAAAATCTACAGGATTTTATAAAGAACAGACACCATTAGATAAAATATTGCTAAAAACAAACGAAAACTTGATTAAAAAACTTTACAAATTCCTTCTAAGATGGAAGATTGAAGAAGAACAAGTAAAAGAAACAATGATAGTATGGGCAAAGAATTTTGGATATTCTATAGACTTAGAAGGTTGGCAAAAACTTTGGGATCGAAATATTAAACTTACTAAAGCAGCTGCATACAAGGAGAATTTATATAAAATGTTTTATAGATGGCATATGACACCAGTCAGATTAGAGAAAATGTTTAAAAATGTATCAAATATTTGTTGGAAATGTAAACAAAAACCAGGGACTTATTATCATATCTGATGGATATGCCCTAATGCAAAGAAATATTGGTTTAAGATTCATATATGGTTAGAAAAGATGACTAAGATACAGATAGAATTTAATAGCATTTACCCAATTTTGGAAAAATGAAGAGATACCACCTGATCAGATTATTATTACGAAAATATTGGAATGCGCAGAAATGGATAGACTAACTTTAGAAATCAAAGAGAAAGAAGACACAATTTATTTTAAAACATGGGGAAAATTCTATCAATGGTTAGCAATACGACAGAACGGAAAAAGGTTATGAAATTAAATAAGATAAATGATATATTTTTTTATTTTTTAACTTTTATGTTAGATGTTTGCGGTGAATACTCTTATCTATAAGTAATTATAATTAATAAGCAATATACTAGTATTTATAAGTAATTATATTCAGTCAGTAATATATTATCAATAGTATATTAATTATTGGCTTCCGGTTCCGGATCGCGACACCAGCAGTCGTACGGAGAGATCTCTCTCTCCCACCGGCTGCTTTCCCTCCGCCGGTAGACCCTTAATCGGGTCGAAAGTCGCCCCGTAGAGGCGACCACCGTTAGAGGAGGCTCCTGCTCGACTGGGGAAGAGCGGCGGCTCTCCCCAGTTCGAGCTATCTCCTTAGGGCCGCCGGAGGAAAAGATCGCCCAATAAAATGGACGATCACTTCGTCGCACCAGCTGAAAGCCAGAAGAACATCTAAGCGAAAGAACCCCCGTGGAGAATCCGGGTGAGACCTTTCCTACCCCCTTTTTTTTTCCCTAACTACTTTCCTGTTAAAAGCTTTCTTTGAACTATTTCCCTGTCGTGAGGAAGCAGCGTTTGGGCAATGGGGAAAAACAGCGTTGGAAAAAAATATATATAAATAAAAACCAGTCAATTTTGATGGACTATTTAAATTTTGGAATACTGAGGGGACCTGAAAACATTTTATTCTTGACTATTATTGTTACAACTACGCATTTATTATTTTGAACCCTTTCTTCATCTTTTTCAACACGAAAAATAAAAAATCTATTATTTGGAAAGGAAAAAAAAAAGATTTTTTGGTTTGCTGAGGACATCTTGTGTCGAAAAGTGGTACTGCAATTATATTTCTTTATGGCTGGGAATGGCTATGACCCTGAAAGGGTGATAACTACAAGATAACGGATGCAGCTGGCCTATTGAAAATTGAAGGTGAATGCTTGCTTGATTCTTATGAAGTAGAGCCTTCTTTAAAGATTAAAGATTAAAAAGCCTTATTACTATCGATATGGAACTTAATACACAACTGGACTATGAACTTATATTGGAAACAATTTTAGAAGCTGCAGAGGATGTGAGTTCCTATTTTCAATCCCTTTTCCCTACACTGAGAGAAACCGTGGAAACCACAAAACAAACTAATCTTATTCAACTTCCAACACAACCTATCGAGAAGTCTGATGACTATACAACAACTTCAACAGAGATGTCTGAAGCATCAATACCAACAGAGACTGACACTCAGATACAACTTATTGAAAATCGAGAAAAGGTGGATAAACAATTGGCAAATATAACATGGAATAAAACAGCTTTTACCATCCAAAGGCTATTAGAAGAAAGGAAAGAGAACTTTGACCAATTTGAAGCGTTAAAGAATATGGACCTTTTAATATTGTGGTTTGATTATGTAGGAACCTTACTATGGAAACCACTATGGCATAGAAAGAAGCCTAGAGTTAGATTTAAAAATGTATTTTAAAGTCTTATTTAATGGGATTAAAAAGGCTTTGATTTCTTGACTGACTTAACAACTAATGGAACACGTGAAATTTTTAAGAGGATACCCTTTGTAATATTACTCTGTTTTAGATATGATATGTATTGGAGAAGTAAACTTTATCTACTGGTTTAAAAAGATTTTTATAGATATAGAGGCATTGATAGAATATATATTTAAATTAGATAGAAATTTATTTGTTGGCCTGATATTTTTATTTTAAGAGAATTATTTGGAAATAAAAGGAGAATAAGAGGGATGGGTGATAAGAGAAAAAAATGGTATCAATGAAGAAGATATGGGAATGTTGTTGCGAGAACAATATACCAGATATAATTATGTAAAAAAAAAAAAAGGGCACCCGAAGTGTTAATAATATGTCTATTTAAGGCTAATTGAAATATAGTAATTGTAAGTTAGTAAAGCTTAAAAACAGGATTTGGATTTTTAGAATTGAAATGTAACTGATATTTGATAGGATCGTTTGAAACTTATATAGAATTTATTAATTTGAATAAGTAAAATTAAATGAGGGAATTAGAGAGGGAAGTTTAAAAGATTTGATTTGAGTTATATATTTGTGATTGTCCTTCTTTTTTTGGATGTTTAATATACCCACCTCCATGGTGGTTCCTAAGCACCTTAATGTAATCCCTGTACCCCTATAAAATCTAATAAAATATATTTAAAAAAAAAATAGTATATTAATTATTGTTATTCATAGAATGAATGATATGTATTGGTTAATTTTTTATTATTATTAGTGATAAATTTATTTACTATAGCTTTTTAGTATTATGTTAACTATGCACACTTAACATGTATACCCGGACGATAGTCTGCTTGCTAAAGCGTTGACTTACTGTTGGAGGTAACCCCATTATTGTACCTATCCCTACCCCTGGTCTAATCCTTGTCTTTTACCCTATGTTACACCTTTACCTCCCTCCTCCCTCCCCATTCCTATAAAAATCTAATAAAATATATTTTTTTAAAAAAATCACTGTTAAAAACAGAAGATGTAGTAAGGATAATGCTTCTTTAAAACATATGTTTCCACAATATTTTCTATTTACCAAGTTTGGCAAGAAAGTGGTGGATTGTATAAATAAAATTGTGCAACAAAAACCAAAATTTTTGCAGGATAATATTCCTTTGAACTATATACCTAGTACATGGAATTTGGACAACGTAAATGGATTCTCCACATTCTTACTTGGCTAAGACTGATACTTCGTCATTGGAAACATAAAAGTATGTTATACTTGCTACTTACAAGCAAACTGCTTATAGATGTAGACTTATATAGACAACTATAATTAAATATAGCATCCAGCTTCCGGTTTTGTGCACTTAGCGCAACAGCCGAGGGATTGCATTGCTCCGCACCCTATGGCTGATTTCTCTCTGCTAGGGGACCCTAAATGGGCCTGAAGTCGCCCCGGAAAGGCGACAAAGAAAGAGGAGTGCCCCATCGATCCGGTTGGCTGGGGAAAGCCCTCCAGAAACCAGCAGAAGAAAGGCTAGCTTCATTCCAGAGTCTAGCCCAAGCTACAAGCAGCCGAAGCCAAAAAGCACTAATTTAAGCTTGATCATAAACAATGTGATTGGAACTGGGTAAGAACATCGATTTTCTCACTTCTACTTGATAATTTATTTCCTGGGGAAAAAAACCCCAAGAAGCAAAATCCTCCGAAAGTGAGAAGGAGGGGGAGCTTTGCCCCACCCTCCTACAGAAGAAAGCAGTGAATTAAACTTTTATGGGGGACAGAAATATATTGAAATTAAATGAATATAAGACTTAAATCTGGATAAGTTTGAAACTGGTGGAATTTGTTAAGATTTTCTTTTCAAAAGATTATTGAAAACAGAAGAAAGTAATTGTTTGTTTTGAAAATTGAAAAAACGAACTGGTGCTGACAACTAGTGGTAGAGGAAAATATACAACTGTAGTTACTCTAATACAGGAACTGACAGAAAGCCCAGTAAAAGATATCTTGTTTTTGTGACCTTCAACATCTTAACTAAACAGAGAACAGCTGCAACAAAAAGAAAACATTTTGGGCTATTTACAAGGCAAGAACTATAAACCTTAGTAAAAAAAGAATTGACCTTCCTGGATTATAAATACTTATAGAATTGTGACTTTAAAGCTGTTTGCATAGAAACGAAAACTTTGATTCTTGGCTATCATGGAACATCAGAGACCTGCAGAAAGAACATATCAAGAAAACACAAATACCTTCCAGGAGGAAATGTATGCTATGTTGCAACTAATTCAAACGACAATGATTTCAAACCACGAGGAAATTAAAACAACTTTGAAAATTTAAATGAACACAACTTCAATTCAATTTACAACAAAAAAACTCTCAGAAAATAAAAATAGAGAGCGATCAGATAAAGCAGACAATTGAATATAAACCGGAGGAAAGAGATTTAAAGATGGAACTCAACAATGGAAGGAATTATGATTTAACCCAGGCGGAGAAAAACTTGCAGGAAATATTGGACATGGAAAAGATAACCTACACTTCAAGATTGCAAAATAAGTCTGAGGACAAGAAAAAAGATTTTACAAAATGGATTACAGAGCTGTCAGGAGAACTACGAGAACTTGAGAGACAAAAAATGATAAGAGAAATTAAGAGAGAAAGAAAGAAAAAGATTTTCAATGAATACGAAGGGGCGAAACCCTCCCACAAAAACATTTTACTGGATTTGTCTCTTGTACCTACGACAACATCTGCAAGACTATGGGAAGATTTTTTGGTCCAGCAGAGCATACTGATTAGGAAAGATATTTGGCAAAAAAAAAAAAAAAGGCTAGTTAGAATTAAGAAATTGGATGATGGGACCTATCAGATGGAATATTTAAAGATTAAACATTTGTTTGAAAATGGTTAAAAAAAAAGAAAAATTCTGGATATAAATGTATTTTAGTTTAAGAGGGACAGGCCACTCAAGTAACATAGTATTTTTTTTTTATTATTATTATTTTATTTTATGAGAAATATAAAAATGTTGAGATGGTTTATATGAGGGAAAGGTTTTAGATATTTAAGTGTAATATCTAAAACCTCAGTTGATAAGAATGTTCTGAATAGATTCAAAAGATTAGATGATTGGATTTATTAGGTGGAATATTTAAAGATTAAAAATTTATTTGAATATGGTTAAAAAGAATAGAAAAATTTTGGATATAAATGTATTTTAGCTTAAGAGGGATATGTTTTTCAAGTAGTATTTAAGAATGTCTGGCTTAGTTGAGTGCAACACTTGCTTTGCAGCTGTCTTTCGCAGTACCCTTTTCAAACTTGGAAACTGTCCTATCTGTAAACAAATCACTAGTCTACAAGGACAGATTATTTATCTAGGGTCTCTAATCTCTGCTCTTCAGGCAGAAATTAGGTGTCCAGTTCAATCCCACTACTCTACTGATCCTCCGCGCTATCAGCCCCCTCTACCACAAAGATCCTGCAGGAGAAGGGCAGTGTGGACAACCGTGGGATCTGGCAGGGTGAGAGCTGTGAACCATAAACGCAAAGCTTTCGCTGTGTCCCTGCACAACAGATACAGTGCCCTTGCTGACCTTAATAGGGAAATTAAGGAGGCAGGTAAAAGTAATTGTGATGATAACTCAAATAAGCAGGGGATCGTGGTCCGAGATGAAGAACTTGTTTTTGACAGGGAGAAGTGTGAATCAGGTATTACACATCAGTCATGCAAGAACAGAAAGGCATCCAAAAAGAGAAGCAACCTTCTGGTAGGTGATTCAATTATAAGGGATGTAAATTTAGGAAAGGACACAGAGGTTTCAAAAGAGGTCAGGTGTCTTCCAGGTGCTACTGCCAGTAGGGACAAGAAGCGTATTTCTAAAATAATCAAAAATGCCAGCAAGGACTGTGATGTGGAGGCTATTGTACATCTTGGCACTAACGATCTGTCCCAAAAAGATGCACTCTCTGTGCAGAATGATTTCCAGAGCTTGGGGCAGGAACTTAGCAGAATAGGCTGTAGGCTTACTTTTTCAGAGGTTTTACCAGTGTATAAGGAGCAAAATGGAAAAGGCCAGCGTATAGCAGAATTCAATATGTGGCTAAAGGAGTGGTGTAAAGGGGAAGGCTTTGGATATATTAGTCACGATGTCTGTAGCTGGTCTAATGAAAAAATGTACAAAAGAGATGGTTTGCATCCATCAAAGAAAGGGACTGAGTTACTCGGCTATAAATTCACAGATTTTCTGGAGGAATATTTAAACTAAACAGCGGGGACAGTGAGTTAATTGATACAGAACATCCCTGTCCCCGGCAATCTAACAATTATAGGGTTATCAGTGCATGTAACATAGATGTGTGTGTGGACAAGAATATCAACCTTGCTGTCAAGCAAAATCAAGCTTCTAATAGCAAGTGCCACACAAAGTGCACTAACCAAATAGGTGGTAAGACAATAGGGGAACTCAGGCACCACACAGGTTACGTAGAAAGTAAACACAGGGTCAGTCATAAAGGACTCAAATGTCTATATACCAATGCACAGAGTATGAACAGCAAACAGGGTGAATTAGAAATTCAGGCTAATGAGGGCAGATATGATATTGTTGCCATTACAGAAACATGGTGGGATGAAACCCACAAATGGAACACAAGGCTAGAGGGATTTAAATTATTTAAAAGAAACAGACCAAATAAAAGAGGAGGTGGAGTTGCTCTATATGTAAGAAATAACTACATCTCTACAGAACTAGAGCACAACAATGATGAAAACTGTCTTGAATGCATTTGGGTCAATATAAAAGGGGGGGGAAATGACATTGCCATAGGTGTATACTACAGGCCACCCAACCAAACAGAGGAAATAGATGAACTTTTTGCTAGTCAGCTAACTAAGGTATGTAGGAAGCACATCACAATAGTAATGGGGGACTTTAACTACCCTGACATCAACTGGGAGACAAACTCTGCACCAAGTGGAAGATCAAACAGATTCCTTGCAAACCTAGCAGACAACTTTGTCTCCCAAAAAGTAGAGAAGGGAACTAGGGGATTAGCCATTTTGGATCTAATTCTCACTAACAGGGATGAAATGATAGAAGGTGTTGAAGCCACAGGAACCTTGGGAGGAAGTGATCATGCAATATTGGAATTCAACATTATGGAAGCACAAGCAATAGAACACAGTCAAACTAGAGTCTTGGACTTTAAGAGAGCTAATTTCAATAAACTTAGAGAGGGTTTGGGAAGGATTCCATGGATGAGAATCCTCAAGGGGAAAACAACTCAAGAAGCTTGGGAAATTTTGAAAAGTGAGATAATAAAAGCCCAGTCTAGCACAATACCAACAAAGAGGAAAAATTACAGCTCTCAAAAGAAACCAGCATGGCTGCATAAAGAACTCTCTGATAAATTGAAAGATAAAAGGGACAAATATAGAAAGTGGAAAGAGGGGCACATAACTAAGACAGAATATCAGCAAATAGCCCGAGCCTGCAAAGATGAAGTGAGGAGGAAAGCTAAGGCTCATAATGAACTAAGGCTTGCGACCAAAGTCAAAAATAACAAAAAAAGCTTCTTTCAACATGTAAAAAACAAGAAAAAAGTGAAGGAAATGATTGGTCCACTAGTGGGTGAAAGTGGCAAAAAGGTGCAACAGGGAGAAAGCAGAACTATTTAACTCATTTTTTGCATCTGTCTTTACACAAAGGGAAAAAACAGACCAACCTACCCAAAAATAGTGCCATAAAAAACAGAATAGAAATGCAAGTTAAGATAGGCAAGAAAACGGTAAGTGAGCACCTGTCCAGCCTAGACGAGTTCAAATCACCAGGACCAGATGGATTACACCCCAGGGTTCTCAAGGAACTGGCAGATGTGATCTCAGAACCATTGAACTATATTTTTCAAAGATCCTGGAGCACTGGGGAATTACCGGAGGACTGGAAAAGAGCTGATGTAGTTCCCATCTTCAAAAAAGGGAAAAAAATGGACCCAGGAAATTACAGACCTATCAGCCTGACCTCAATACCTGGGAAGATTCTGGAAAAGATAATCAAACAACGAATCAGCGAACACCTAGAGGCAAACAAAATCACTACTAAAAGCCAACATGGGTTTGTCAAAAACAGATCATGCCAGACAAACCTTATTGCATTCTTTGACCAAGTGACAAAATTAGTGGATCAGAGGAATGCTGTGGATATAATTTACTTGGACTTCAGTAAGGCATTTGATAAAGTAGATCACAACCTACTACTTGATATAGAAAAATGTGGGTTAGACAGCATCACCACCAGATGGATTCGTAGCTGGCTGACCGGCCGTACTCAGCGTGTGGTCCTCAATGGAACCGCATCTACATGGAGGGAAGTGTGCAGTGGGGTGCCCCAGGGCTCTGTCTGGGGCCAGTGCTCTTCAACATCTTCATCAACGATTTGGACGAGGGGATAGATGGGGAACTCATCAAATTTGCGGATGACACCAAGCTGGCAGGAATAGCCAACACTCCAGAAGACAGGCTTAAGATACAGGAGGACCTGGACAGACTTGAACATTGGGCGCTATCTAACAAATGAAATTCAATGGTGAAAAAAGTAAGGTTCTACATTTAGGCAAGAAAAACCAAATGTACAGGTATAGTATAGGGGGTACCTTGCTCAATAGTAGTAACTGTGAGAGGGATCTCGGAGTCCTAGTGGACAATCACTTAAATATGAGCCAGCAGTGTGCTGCAGCTGCCAAAAAAGCCAACACAGTGCTGGGCTGCATTAACAGAGGGATAGAATCAAGATCACGTGAAGTATTAATACCACTTTACAATGCCTTGGTAAGGCCACACTTGGAATACTGCATCCAGTTTTGGTCACCACGATGTAAAAAAGATGTTGAGACTCTAGAAAGAGTGCAGAGAAGGGCAACAAAGATGATTAGGGGACTGGAGGCTAAAGCATATCAAGAACGTTTGCTGGAATTGGGTATGTCTAGTTTAATGAAAAGAAGGACTAGGGGTGACATGATAGCAGTATTCCAATATCTCAGGGGCTGCCACAAAGAAGAGGGAGTCAAGCTATTCTCCAAGGCGCCTGAGGGCAGGACAAGAAGTAATGGATGGAAACTAGTCAAGGAAGAAAAGAAGGAACTGAGGAGAAACTTCCTGACAGTTAGAACAATTAACCAGTGGAACAACCTGCCTCCAGAAGTGGTGAATGCTCCAACACTGGAAGTTTTTAAGAAGAGACTGGACAGCCATTTGTCTGAAATGGTATAGGGTTTCCTGCCTGAGCAGGGGGTTGGACTCGATGACCTCCAAGGTCCCTTCCAACTTTATTATTATTATATTATAGTAATTATTTCCTTCTTTTTTTCTCTTTTTTCTTTTTTTTTTTTTTTAGATATGAGAAATGTAAACTGTTGGGATGGCTGGAGGAACAGTTTAATACTTAAGTGTAATACACTCTGAGAAAATCTAACTGGTAAAATGTTTTGACATTATGGGGAAAACAAATCCTAAATAAAAACTTGAAAACAGGATTTATGATGAGGTAATTAAGATGCTTACTTAGAAAGAGCTTATATTTGATGGGTTGTTAAATCTGGAACAATGTTTATATTCAATTGTTATCTATCAAAATACTTAAGAAATGTACTAATTTAGTTTGGAAAGAGAATATTATTGGAAGAAAAATCAAGAAAGCTACTTGTGGATTATGGAATATAGAAATTAAATGTTATGGATTGTTTTTAAATGTAAACCCAGATAACCACTGTTTACCAAATGATTTAAGGTTGAATATTAAAAAAATCATGATATATTTTAAAAAAATGAAATATTCATTCATTTATAGAGAATATACAGTGGGGCAAAAAATTTAGTCAGCCACAAATTGTGCAAGTTCTCCACTTAAAAAGATGAGAGAGGCCTGTAATTGTCATCATAGGTAGACCTCAACTATGAGAGACAAAATGAGAAAACAAATCCAGACAATCACATTGTCTGATTTGGAAAGAATTATTTGCAATTATGGTGGAAAATAAGTATTTGGTCACCTACAAACAAGCAAGATTTCTGGCTCTCACAGACCTGTAACGTCTTCTTTAAGAGGCTCCTCTGTCCTCCACTCATTACCTGTATTAATGGCACCTGTTTGAACTTGTTATCGTATAAAAGACACCTGTCCACAACCTCAAACAGTCACACTCCAAACTCCACTATGGTGAAGACCAAAGAGCTGTCGAAGGACACCAGAACAAATTGTAGACCTGCACCAGGCTGGAAGACTGAATCTGCAATAGGCAGCAGCTTGGTGTGAAGAAATCAACTGTGGGAGCAATAATTAGAAAATGGAAGACATACAAGACCACTGATAATCTCCCTCGATCTGGGGCTCCACGCAAGATCTCACCCGTGGGGTCAAAATGATCACAAGAACGGTGAGCAAAAATCCCAGAACCACACGGGGGACCTAGTGAATGACCTGCAGAGAGCTGGGACCAACGTAACAAAGGCTACCATCAGTAACACACTACGCCGCCAGGACTCAGATCCTGCAGTGCCAGACGTGTCCCCCTGCTTAAGCCAGTACATGTCCGGGCCCGTCTGAAGTTTGCTAGAGAGCATTTGGATGATCCAGAAGAGGATTGGGAGAATGTCATATGGTCAGACGAAACCAAAGTAGAACTGTTTGGTAGAAACACAACTCGTCGTGTTTGGAGGAGAGAGAATGCTGAGTTGCATCCAAAGAACACCATACCTACTGTGAAGCATGGGGGTGGCAACATCATGCTTTGGGGCTGTTTCTCTGCAAAGGGACCAGGACGACTGATCCGTGTACAGGAAAGAATGAATGGGGCCATGTATCGTGAGATTTTGAGTGCAAACCTCCTTCCATCAGCAAGGGCATTGAGAGATGAAACGTGGCTGGGTCTTTCAGCATGACAATGATCCCAAACACACCGCCCGGGCAACGAAGGAGTGGCTTCGTAAGAAGCATTTCAAGGTCTGGTGGCCTAGCCAGTCTCCAGATCTCACCCCATAGAAAACCTTTGGAGGGAGTTGAAAGTCCGTGTTGCCCAGCGACAGCCCCAAAACATCACTGCTCTAGAGGAGATGTGCATGGAGGAATGGGCCAACATACCAGCAACAGTGTGTGCCAACCTTGTGAAGACTTACAGAAAACGTTTGACCTCTGTGTCATTGCCAACAAAGTATGAGAGATGAACGTTTGATATTGACCAAATACTTATTTTCCACCATAATTTGCAAATAAATTCTTTCCAAATCAGACAATGTGATTGTCTGGATTTGTTTTCTCATTTTGTCTCTCATAGTTGAGGTCTACCTATGATGACAATTACAGGCCTCTCTCATCTTTTTAAGTGGGAGAACTTGCACAATTGGTGGCTGACTAAATACTTTTTTGCCCCTACTGTATTTATGCGAATAAACAAAAAATGATAGCTGTATAAATTTATTAGAAGTAATTGAATAATGTTTTGCATAAGAAGCAATATGAAGTTGCAAACAATTTACTGTTACAAGGACATATCTACTATTTGTTTTATGTCCTATTTTTTCACTTTTTTGTTTAAAATACTTTTATATGGTCTTTTTTTTCTTTTCTCTTTAACAATATATGCATTTCAAAATTATTATTTTCTGTTTTTTTGCTTTTTTTCTTTTTTTTAATAATTAAATAGCATAAATATTATATAATACCTGTCCAAAATTAAGTTATGATTAATAGAGTTTTGTTTTTGATGTCTTCCTCCAGACCACCCTCCCATCCTCTCTCCTACCAACCATCAACACTCTCTTTCTTGTTATAGGCTATGACGAATTATCGGGGCTCCCATCCTCCACAGATTTTTTTTTCTAGAGGAATCAAAACTGTTTCTTGTTATAAATCTTGTGTATTTCTTACTTCTTCCATTTTTGTTTTTTCCATAAAATAGTTGTTGGATGGATGGAAATATGGAGATGTCTTTTGACTGATCTTGAAACATCCCTACAATCCTACACAACCAAAAATACCAATTTGACTAATTTTATTTGAATTCATTACAGCATAGTATTTAGATAGTATCCTACCTTCTTCAGTTTTGGCCCCAAAAAATCCAACTCAGTTTGGCTATGAATTGACACAACTCAGCTTGAAACCATGTGCAAATCCGTGAGCCTGCAACCCAATTGAATGGTGATCAAAGAACTTATATTCAGCATCCTGAAACTTTAACCACTCATTACTCCCTGCAGACAAAGTGAGAAAATAACTGGTTCTGTCCTTAGTGGTTTTTAGCTGTACAAAATCAATGATGTAGCAAATAATCACTGAGGTAATCATGTCTTTTTACTTAGCTTTTCCAAATTTTTTGTTGTTGTTGTTTGTTCTTCTAAAGACAGGGGTCTTCAAACTTGACCCTTTTATGACTTGTGGACTTCAACTCCCCAGAATTCCTCAGCCAGCGTGCCTGGCTGAGGAATTCTGGGAGTTGAAAGTCCACAAGTCATAAAAGGGCCAAGTTTGAAGACCCTGTTCTAAGAGAAGAGTTAAAAATCCTGAAGTATTGCTGAATGAACAGGTTTCACCTAAATTGTATCAAATTTCTGTTCATAAACTAACTTGGTGAACATTATTAAATATATATTTATAACACAATATCTTGACTATAAATTTCTTGCCATCCAAAATTGTTAAGAGTACAATCCTCTTCATCTATCACCACTGTACACAGTGAATGGGACTGACTGGAATTTGATTCCAATTGCAATATGTTTCTCACCCATGATAAAATAAATGTCCAATCACAATTCTTTGAGTCTGGGTCAGTAATCCACACTCAATAAAATGTATTAAATATAATCTACATGGTAGAGCTACAAGATAGAACATACGTACAAAATAAATGTCATGCTGGGGTCAATCTACAACACATAACTTGTTTCTGAATCAAAATCAAATGCATAATAGAAAAATCACTTCCTGCCCATAAGAGAGGAGTTTCAACACACTTAACTTTCTAAATGTTTTAAGAATCATTGGAAGTTGCAACTCCCATAAACATTTACATTAAATGGAATTTGTGCTGAATATAACATATTGAGCCACAGGATTAGATCAGTATTATAGTAACAAAAATAATGCTATGTCCAGCTTCAGGCAATTTTTTTTTCTTTTTCAGTTTTTGCAGATCACATATGATTCAAGTAAACGATGATCATAATATGCTCTATGTATGCCCAAAAGCCATCCCCATTCATTTTTTTCCTCTGTTGCCTCAAGCCCTGGTCTGTCTTTTTGAGGTAAGGCCTTATTGACATTTTTTGCGTCCTTCCTTTGGCACTTAGGGATCTGTGCTTTCTCAGAGAGTACTTAATCTACATAGCAACCTCTCTTAAAACTGCTTCATACATATTTATCATCTGCAAGTCCACACCAACTTCTAGATATCAAATCCTTTCTAATTTAGTTGATTAACAAAGACCCCTTTACCAATCACTTGCTGAAAAAAAATATATCTAATTCTTTTTTAAAAAAATCCTTATTGCCATCTGCAACAGTCTACTGATAATGTGGGACACTACCACATCTGAATGATAGCCGATGCAAAAACAAGCAAGGTTATGGCATACACTTGCCTGGGCAAGAACAAGAATGCCTTATTCACAGGGAATATGCACATGTAAAGCTTGTAACAATACTGGGTGGTTAGAAAGCTGATAAAAATAACAAAGAGTTAGGTATCTTGTATAGTTTCAGCAGCTAAAAGGTAGGAATAGAGATGGCCTGAAGCAAATAGAATGTGTATTAGATCAGGATCCCCAACCCCCGTCCGTGGACAGGTATCTGACCGTGGGCATGCAGCAATCAGTCCGCACAAACAGCAAAGCCCCATCCTTGGATGCAGGAGAATACAAAACCACGCAACTCTCCTGTCTGTGGAAAAAACCTTTCTCCCCCCCACGGAACTGGTCCTGTGCCCAAAAGGTTGGCGACGTCTGTATTAGATAACTCCTTAAGCATTCATTAGCTAAGTTTAGGAATATGGGACAGTTGAGACAATAGATAATGTTTGTTGTTGTTGTTAGTTGCGAAGTCGTGTCCGACCATCGCAACCCATGGACACGTTCCTCCAGGCCTTCCTGTCCTCTACCATCTTCTGGAGTCCATTTAAGCTCACGCCTACTGCTTCAGTGACTCCATCCAGCCACCTCATTCTCTGTCGTCCCCTTCTTCTATTGCCCTCAATCTTTCCCAGCATTAGGCTCTTCTCCAGTGAGTCCTTCCTTCTCATTAGGTGGCCAAAGTATTGAGTTTCAGGATCTGGCCTTCTAAGGAGCAGTCAGGGTTGATCTCCTCTAGGACTGACCGGTTTGATCGCCTTGCAGTCCAAGGGACTCGCAGGAGTCTTCTCCAGCACCATAGTTCAAAGGCCTCAATTCTTTTGCGTTCAGCCTTTCTTATGGTCCAACTTTCACAGCCATACATTGCAACTGGGAAAACCATGGCCTTGACTATACGTACTTTTGTTGGCAGGGTGATGTCTCTGCTTTTTAGTATGCTGTCTAATTTGCCATAGCTTTCCTCCCCAGGAGCAAGCGTCTTTTAATTTCTTGGCTGCAGTCCCCATCTGTGGTGATCTTAGAGCCCAGGAAGATAAAATCTGTCACTACCTCCATTTCTTCCCCATTTTGCCAGGAATTGAGAGGGCCGGATGCCATGATTTGGTTTTCTTAATGTTGAGTTTCAAGCCAACTTTTGCACTCTCCTTCTTCACCCGCATCAAGAGGCTCTTTAGTTCCTCTTCACTTTCTGCCATTAGAGTGGTATCATCTGCATATCTTAGGTTGTTGATATTTCTCCGGCAATCTTAATTCCAACTTTTGATTCATCTAGCCCTGCCTTTCTCATGATGTGCTCTGCATATAAGTTAAATAGGCAGGGCGACAGAATACAGCCTTGCCGGACTCCTTTCCCAATTTTGAACCAATCAGTGGTTCCGTGTCCAGTTCTCACTGTTGCTTCTTGACCGCATATAGGTTTCTCAAGAGACAAATAAGATGGTCTGGTACTCCCATCTCTTTAAGAACTTGCCACAATTTGTTGTGATCCACACAATCAAAGGCTTTAGCATAGTCAATGAAGCAGAAGATGTTTTTCTGGAACTCCCTAGCTTTCTCCATATCCAGCGTATGTTGGCAATTTGATCTCTAGTTCCTCTGCCTCTTCGAAATCCTGCCTGTACTTCTGGAAGTTCTCGATCCACATACTGCTGGAGTTAGCTTGTAGGATTTTAAGCATAACTTTACTTGCATGTGAAATGAGTGCAATGGTGCGATAGTTTGAACATTCTTTGGCATTGCCTTTCTTTGGAATTGGAATGTAAACTGACCTTTTCCAATCCTGTGGCCACTGTTGAGTTTTCCAAATTTGCTGGCAAATTGAGTGTAGCACTTTTACTGCATCTTTTAAGATTTTGAATAGCTCAGCTGGAATACTGTCACCTCCACTAGCTTTGTTGTTGCTCAGCTTTCCTAAGGCCCATTTCACTTCACATTCTAGGATGTCTGGCTCGAGGTCAGTGACCACCCCATCGTGGTTATCAGGGATGCTAAGCTCGTTCTTGTATAGTTCTTCTGTGTAATTTTGCCACCTCTTCTTAATCTCTTCTGCCTCTGTTAGGTCCCTGCCATTTTGGTCCTTTATCATGCCCATCTTTGCATGAAACGTTCCCTTCATATCTCCAATTTTCTTGAAGAGATCTCTGGTTCTCCCTATTCTATTGTTTTCTTCTATTTCTTTGCACTGTTCATTTAAGGCATTCTTATCTCTTCTAGCTATTCTCTGGAATTCTGCATTCAATTGGGTGTATCTTTCTCTTTCTCCCTTGCTTTTCGCTTCCCTTCTTTCCTCAGCTATTTGCAAAGCTTCCTCAGACAGCCATTTTGCTTTCTTGCATTCTTTTTCTTTGGGATGGTTTTAGTTGCTACCTCTTGTACAATGTTGCGAACCTCCGTCCATAGTTCTTCAGGCACTCTGTCTATCAGATCTAATTCCTTAAATCTATTTGTCACCTCTACTGTATATTCATCAGGGATATGATTTAGTTCATATCTGAGTGGCCTAGTGTTTTTCCCTACTTTCTTCAATTTAAGCCTAAACTTTGCAACCAGAAGCTCATGATCTGAGCCACAGTCAGCTCCTGGTCTTGTTTTTACTGACTATATAGAGCTTCTCCATCTTTGGCTGCAGAGCACATAGTCAATCTGATTTCTGTGTTGACCGTCTGGTGATGTCCATGTGTAGAGCCGTCTCTTGGGTTGTTGGAAAAGAGTGTTTGCTATGACCATTGTATTCTCTTGACAAAATTCTATCAGCCTATGCCCTGCTTCATTTTGTACTCCAAGGCCAAACTTGCCTGTTATTCCGGTTATCTTTTGGCTTCCTACTTTAGCATTCCAATCCCCCATGATGATAAGGACATCATTTTTTGGTGTTAATTCTATAAGGTGCTGTAGGGCTTCATAGAACCGGTCAATTTCATCCTCTTCAGCACCAGTGGTTGGGGCATAGACTTGGACTACTGTGATATTGAATGGTTTGCCTTGGATTTGCACTGAGATCATTCTGTCATTTGGGGGATTGTATCCCAGTATTGCTTTTCCTACTCTTTTATTGACTATGAAGGCTACTCCATTTCTTCTGAGGGATTCTTGCCCGCAGTAGTATACCTGATGGTCCTCTGAATTAAATTCACCTATTCCTGTCCATTTTAATTCGCTGATTCCTAAGATGTCGATGTTCAGTCTTGTCATCCCTTGTTTGACCACGTCCAGTTTGCCTTGATTCATGGATCTTACATTCCAGGTTCCTATGGAGAAAAGATCTGTACAGCATCGGACTTTCCTTTCACCACCAGATGCATCCACAGCTGAGCGTCCTTTCGGCTTTGGCCCAGTCACTTCACTCTTTCTGGCGCTACTAGTACTAGCCCTCTGCTCTTCCCCAGTAGCATATTGGACACCTTCCGACCTGAGGGGCTCATCTTCCAGCGTCATATCTTTTTGCCTTTTAGTACTGTCCATGGGGTTTTCATGGCAAAGATACTGGAGTGGGTTGCCATTTCCTTCTCTAGTGGATCACATTTTGTTAGATCATTATTAAAATGTTTATTATATATTTCTTATATAGCCCACCTTATCCCGTCTTCTGCTTTAGTGGAAATGAATAAAGCTTTCTTAATTCTGTGGTTCGAGGTTCGTTGGCATTTTGGCCAGGATCCCTTTTCTTGGAGCGCTTTAATAAAAGAAAACAAAACCTGCACCTCCTGTCCAGTGTTCTTCATCGGCCTCAGCACCAGGCTCGGACCCGAATTGGGGACAACATATATATGTAAGTCTTGACATCCATAGTTCATAAAATTCCTAAAGCATAATATTAACCTCAAAATCCAACAAAAGCAGTAACTTTGTTATCTGTTGTGTATACAAATCAAGGAATGGATATAACTTTATAGAAGGGAGGGCAACAAGATTAGGATATATAGACATAGGACTAGATATACTCACCTTGGATGGTTGTTTCTGGTTCTTTCACCTCAGTCCCTAATGAATGAATGAATGAATGAATGAAATGAATGAATGAATGAATGAATGATCAAACTTCATTACAGATCATATCCCCATCAAGCATATCAAAGTTTTTTCAAGAAAGCAATAAAGTTAATTTTTTTTATTTAAAACACCCATAAAGCAAGTGAATGTTTCCCTTTTTATTAAAAACAGTTATGTATTCTACGTCCTTCACTGACAAAACTCAGAGCAATTAGTAATGAGCTATTCACATAAATTTGTGAGTTAGACAATAACTGCCATAATAATATAGCATTAAAAAGAAAAGCAAGTTTAGTGGATAATGCTGAATTTTTAAAAATTCAAGTCAGTCATAACAAAAAAAGTTAACCTGGTAAATCAAATGGGGCAAAACTGTCTCAGTCTGAGGCACACAGCTGTTAACTATATTATTCATATGGTCTACTTAAATGGACATTCTCAAAACGAACTGACTGCTAGTAGGCATTTTTCACTTAACTAAAAAATAATTAATAAATCCTCTTTAAAATCTCATGTTTAAAGACATATAGAAATGAAGAAATAAACAGCAAAAATTGTGATAAAGATGCTTAACAGTATTCATAAGTACGTAAGCATTCAATCCTCCGAACTGAGAATGGAATTAAGAATGCAAACCATGTCCAAATCTTATCTCCAATACCTTGTGCTCTGTACAATCTCATCACTTCCCTTGTTCTGCTCCCTCCCTGCCTCCTTATTACAATCACAGTCACCTTTGGGCAATTTGCAGATCCAGTCCAGTTTAATTTCACATTGCAGAGGCACCCACTGCAAGGATGCCAAGTCCAGGGCCACACAGTTACGGATGTCATCATCATCATGATTACTGCGGTCAAAGTTGTGATAAGAAAACTAAAGGCCAAAATTAAATGGGAAGCAGTTAGTTTCCAAAAGATCTGCTTCATGAGAAAAACTCTCAGATCATGTTTGGCTGCAGGTACAAAAATACTCAGATAGGCTGCTCTTGATCCTTGCCAGCACACTCTTATTTCCTTGTCTCCTAAATTATGTTTAGTTTTCCAAAAGATTAGAGCATTTGGGGTTAAAAAAATAAAATATTTTCCAATGTTTGTGCTTTAAATTATTAAAGTAGTCTAGTTTTCAAACTATTCACCAAATCAAAAAATAAACAACTATATATGAAAGCAGAGCTTGCCTCAGTATGGGCATATCTTAATCCATTATAATTAATCAAAAGTAGAAACAGCTGATAGTGAGAATTTTTCACAGTCAGAAAAATAGAGACAGATACTCTTGCTGTAAAACCCATTATTTTCCCAAAGCTTTTTCAGATTTTTTTCATATAAATACATATTGGCATTTAATTTGTTTGATGCATTGGAGTACAAAATCCAGAATAGAGAGAATGTTATTTGATTTATTATAAAGTTGATAGATTTTTCTGTTTTCAGTGTAAATGTTTTGATTAATTGGTGTGAGCAGACAAAATTAATGCTATATTCAACAACCTGTAGCTCAATTCGTAATTTTGAAAAAGCTGATTCAATAAATAAATAAACTTATAAATACTCTCTAAATATTTACACTTTTCCATGTATATTCCAAATATAAAATCCACTACTCACTCCAACACCATCACTCCAGCTCCAGCTTCCTCCAGCTCTAGGGCTACGGCGATTCAAGCCAATCCAGAACCAGTGTTGCTCATGAGTGTCAGGTTCCGATTCCCTGGGTCATAGCAAAGGGGAAAAGAAAGAGATGATTGTGTAGCTGAAAAATATCCATTGACATAATTAAGAGAAATAGTCTGATTTTGCTTTTGATGCTGAGAAGAATTGGAACAATTCTTCATTTTCTTCATTTCCCCGGATTATTTGCTCCAAATAAAAGTGTTGTCATAATTTAAGTTATGTTTTTGGGCCTTTATGAAACTACCTTATGCTTAGTCAATGCATGTATATATTCAGGAGCATAGAGGAATGCACAAATGAATATAAGCCTGTAACTCCAAGTATACATTTTCTAATTAGTCACAAAATTACTTAAGTACTTAATTTATTCCTCACCCAAAAATCTTGTTGAGGGTGTTGGCTACAAAATGTTCCTCCTCATAATCATTCAAGCTCAAGAGCTGTGCTTTTAATTCCTGACAGAACAAATGTGCTGTGATCCAATTTTTCTTTTCCTGCAGCTTATCATAGCTGAATACCTGTCCAAAAATTAAGGAGAAAGGGTAATTTTACAAATTTATCCCTGTTATTATCCCAGCATGACGGACTCTGGTTTTTTTTAGAAATGTATGACAGGATATGTCTCATGCAAATACTGCACTGGAAAATGAAATCTATCTTGCTAAAGAAGAATGCTCCATTGGAATAATATTCCTTCTCCTGAAGACTCAACAAAGGCAAAATCTGATAAATATGCAAAAGGATCATCATGTTTTTCTCATAACCTGGTTGGCATTTGGGATAGGATAATATGAATCTCATGTTTTATTCTATCTAAAGCCTTCAGTATTGATTGGGGTTTGCTTTTTTTCTTACTTACAATAACCATATTTACAGTAATGTGTGATAGAGCTACAAATCTATACATTACATACATTATCTTTCTCCTCAGTTCATAGTAACATAATTTATCAATTTCTCTTTGTTTCATCTCATCTGTTCATTTATTACCTGGTATCCTTTGCTCTTACATTCCATGTCACAATCTTCTATACTTATTTTACTTTTATTTATTTTTGGTTTTATTATATACTATTATAATTTGAATGGATAGTTTATAAACAGTACTAAAACAAGGACAGCAATACAGTATCTCCCCCCCAAATTTTCTGAAAAAGCACTGTTTGAACTAGATTCTGGAAGGCCACCAGACCTCAAGCAGGAAATGTTCCATAGTGAAAAAGCATTATCTATATGTTTTGCCCATTGAACCACTCTGTAATGAGGTTTCCTATGTTGTTTTCTCAAAGAACATTTTCAGGAAGGTGCCTAAGATCCAAACAAAACAGCACTTTGAACTATAGTTAGAAACCAATGGATAACAATACAGAATAACAAAGTTGGAAGAGATTTGGGGGATCTTCTAGTCCAACTCCCTGTACAAGCAGGAGACCCCATACCATTTTGGACAAATGGCTGCCCAATCTTTTTAAAAACCTCCAGTGATAGAGCACCCACTACTTCTGAAGGCAAGCCATTCCTCTGGTTAATTTTTTCACTGTCAGGAAATTTCTTCTTAGTTCTAGGCTGGTTCTCTCCTTGATTAGTTTTCATCCATTTCTTCTTGTTCTCCCTTGCGGTGCTTTGATAAATAGATTAACCTCCTCTTCTTTGTGGCAGCCCTCAATTATTAGAACACTGCTATCATGTCACCCTGGTCCTTCTTTTCACTAGATATGACATACCCAATTCTTGCAACTGTTCTTCATATGTTTTAGCCTCCAGCCCACTAATCATCTTTGCTGCTCTTTCCTGCACTCTCAACATCTTTTTTGTATCATGGTGAACAAAACTGATGCAGTCTTCAAAGTGGAGTCTTCCCAAAGCAGTATAAAGCAGTACTATCATTTGTAATGTGCCTAAATAGCAATTCCTGCTTCCAACAAGCTGCCTGCTATATTTTACACTAATTGCAGCTTCTAGGTAGCCTTCAAAAAACACCTTTTTTTTAATTACAAGCATTTTCACAGTATTCTGTACAACTAGAGGATCTCTGACTTGCAAACCAATAGGCTGTTACTGTATCACACTGTATCACACAAGCATTTATGTTGAATTATAAAACTGCTGCACTAAGATCAGTTCAAGTTAAAATCATTCTCTTTGCCTTTAATCCTTTGAGTATACAGTGATGCTTAAAAGTTTTGAACCCTTTTGAATGTTCAATATATATTTGCATAAATATGACCTAAAATGTGATCTGTTCTTTGAAAAAGTTACAAAACTAGATAAAAAGAACGCAGTTAAACAAATGAATTAAAAACTTTAAACTTATTCATATAGGAGTTGACTAGGCTGAACCTGAGGGTGGAGTCAAATGCATCATCAGTTTGGAGTCTCTATGCCCTCACAAGAAACTAAATCCAGTCCCCTTTGAAGTCCATTGACCCTTACCTGGCATCAATTTGCCTTGACCATTAGTAGATCAGATTCTTGTGAATAGGTAGCATGAAATAAACTTGTAGTACTTCTGAACTCTATCTTGATTCCTTATTTCTTGCACTTGACAGTTCATTTATTTATTGAGGAAAATGATCCAAAGCTACATATCTGTGTATGGCAAAAGTATGTGAACTTCTAGGATTATCAGTTCATTTGAAGGAGAAATTAAGAGTCACATTTTTCAGTCAATGGGATGATAATCAAATGTCAGTGTTTATCAGACCACAATCAGAAAACACTGGACAACAATGGTGTGCATGGTAGGGTCAAAAGGAGAAAGCCACTACTCTCCAAAAAGAATACTGATGCTCATTTAGTTTGCAAAAGACCACAGGGATAAGCCAGAAGGCTATTGGAAGAATGTCCTGTGGACAGATGAGACCAAAGAATTTTTTGGCTTGAATGAAAAGTTTTATGTTTGGCAAAAGAAAAACACTATATTCTAGAATAAGAACCTTATCCCATCTGGTGATGGTAGCATGATGGTTTGGGGCTAATTTGCTGCCTCTGGACGAGGATTGATAGAACTATGAATTCTGAATTATACCAGCTAATTCTGTAGAAAAATGTCTGGATATATGTATATAAAGCTCAAAAGAAAGAGGGTCGTGCAACAAAACAACAACCCAAAACACAAGTTATACAACCAAAGAATGATTAAAACACAAGAAAATAAATCTTTGGAATAGCTAAGTTGAACCTTAATCCTAGAGAAATGTGGAAGAACTTGAAGTAGGCAGTTCATCTGATGAAGTCCACCAGCATCCCTGAGTTTGTTCTGCAAGAAGGAATTGGCTAAAATTCCTCCAAGCCAATGTGCAGGGCTGGTAACAGTTATCAGAAACATTTAGTTGCAATCATTGCTGCGCAAGGAAGGCACACCAGTTATTGAAAGCAAAGGTTCACATTTTTGCCACACACAAATATGTAGTTTTGGATCATTTTCCTCAATAAATAAGAAGTTTAATATTTTGACTCATTTGTTTGAGTTCTCTATCTAATTTTAGAACTTGTGTAGAGAACAGATGTTTTAGCTCATATTTATGCAGGAATATTGAAAATTCAAAGGGGTTCTCAAATTTTTAACCATCACTGCAAATCACTAAAGTAGTTGGCTGCCATTCTTTATTCAGGACTTACTTTATAGCAATATCTCAGCTTGGAGGGGTTGGTCCATCCTGAAGGACAAGAGCCAGTGAGGCTGGGTGTAGGATGTGGTGAAGGAAGTTCAGGATTTACTGGTGTCCCCAGATTCTGCCTGCAGATATACTTGGCCTTGAATGTAGTGCAATTCTTTACTTCCCACAGGCCCATGGCACTTCCTGTGGCCAAAGCAACACAGCCACCTTTGTTATAACCTAATAAGTTCACGAGAAAGAGAAAATACACAAGATAAAATGTTTAAGTTAATATTTTCTTTCTGACTCACAATGCCACCTTACAAGATTTCTACCACTACAAAAGCTGACCTTTTTCCTTCCTTGAATCACAAAATACCATTCTGATTTTCTCAAATGTGTATTCAAGCTGAAATGTTATTGTCATATTGATTGCAAACTTTTTATAGGGAGATGGCTAGAGAGTGTAGTTAATATTGTACATCTGATGAATTTTATACATGGTAGATGCTGGGGGAATATAAACAGTCTTTTGTTTTATTTTTTCATTCCAGATGTTCCTTGTTCCTTTGACTCCATTTCATAGTATTATTTTGAAAGAGAGATGATGCACAGCATTTATTATTATCCTAACCCTAACTCTAACTCTAACTGTAGCTTCCAAATAAACTACAAGAGTAGCCCTATGTACAGCGCACTGCAGTAATCCAAGCGGGAGATGGCCAGGGAAAGAGTGACTGAACACAGAGTCTCACAATGCAGAAAAAAGCATAACTGGCACATGACACAAAGTTGTGTGAAGGCTCTCCTATCCAGAACTGCTACCTGCTCTTTAAGCAGGAGATATGAGCCTAGGAGAACTCCCAAGTTGAGTACCAAGTCTGCCTAGGGGAGTGCCACCCTATTCAAAACTAAAGATGATAAACCTCTGGATCCCAAGACTTTGCATACGCCCAGCCACTCTGTCTTACAGAGGGTTCAGTTGAAGCCTGTTGTCCCTCACAAGGTTTCCATGACTTCCAGGCACCAAAAAAGGCCAGCCACACTATCACTTGGGTCACCATGGATAGAGATATAAAGCTGAGTATCATCAGTATATTGATGATATCTCAACCCATGGTGTTGGATTATCTCACCCAGCAATTAAAAAGGAGAGAGTACCGAGCCTTGTGGCACCCCACAAAGGAGCTCGATCTTTTGCCCCCATTAGCATTGATTGGAACTGGCTACAGAAAAAGGAACCAAACCGGTGGAACACTGCACACCCACTCGATCCTAAATCCCGCAGCCAGTCCAAAATGATACTGTGATCGATGATATCAAAAGTCATTTTTCTAAAGACACTGATGTGTGCAGAATACCATGGGGCCATAATGAAATCCTGAATATTTTTGCTCTCAGGTACAGGAATAAATGAACTGATCATAATCTATGAAGGAGATGTCACCAATCATGCAGCATATTATATAACCCCATGAAATCCTAAGAATTTCCCCGTAAGAGAAGATGTTTCATAGGGAAGGTTTTGAAATAATATAACCAGAACTATGCACAGTATTTCAAATGGAGATATATTGTAATTCAATAAGATACTGACCCTTAAAATAATAGGTAGTATCCATTTCTTAATCATTCTTAATATGAACATTTTCATTGCTTATTCACGTAATAATGTTTAATAAAGCAAATCACAAGAATTTTTTTTCTGAAAGGCCACTGTATATTGGTATATCCCATCAATATAAATACAAAAATCAGAGTTTTTTTATTATATACAGTTTTTATAACAAAGTATATGAGTGTATATACTTATACTCTTATGAGTTGGAACATGATATAAACTTTTACCAGGTTGGTTGCGGTTCCAGTGAGTGTAAGTGACTTCATCTCCACTCAACCAATGGAAAGAACCAGTTTCATTTATGTCTTGTAATGCAGTCCAGAAGTATTCATCCTCCCAGCCATAGATGAGGCTGCTCACATAGGCCTGTTCAAATCTGGTCCAGGAAAAAAGGAACAAATCCATCATTTCCTCACTTCTTTCTCCAACCCTAATCTTTCTCCAGAGGTTCTACCATTTTGCTACTATCACTGGCATCCAAGTAGCACATACTCCTTTCAAAGGCAACCAAGAAGACAATGGGTAAGTACTTCAAAAGCTTTACACTGGAGCATCAAGAAGCCAATATCACCAATACCCAAATATTTTTTTAAAATGCCACAATACAAAAAATCCTTTTGGTGACTTATGACGGGACACATACCTGTTGGTGATAGTAACCAGGGCAGAGCCAAAATCCATGCACATTTTTCGAGCTTCATTGTATATCACATGGTCATCCCCCAGCCAATAACAAGATGGACTGTGCCATTTCCAACCCTGAGTAGAACAGAACAAGATTGTCTTCAAATTGCCATGTGTTAATTAGTCTGCATCAACAATTACTTTATTTCTTCTTTGACAGAATAAAGATGGAAAATATTCCAAGAATTTTTAACTTAATGAAAGGTTAAATTACTTTAATAAAAACAGAGTGAATATTATTGAACAAGGGCACCAAAGAGATATTTTTTATCTTGTTGTCTAACTGAAGTAAGGCTACCAGATCTGGGCTGCAAAAATCTAGACACACCATCAGATGAGTTGTTGATCATTTTCTTTATCTTGTTCCTGCTATTTTGTGGTCATTGTTTTGCAGCCCAGATCTGGTAGTTCTTAGCATATTATCAAACTCAGCCACAAAGTTAACATGGATGGCACAAACAGACTCCAGCAACCTACAGTAGCTAAAAATATTACCCAGATAATTTTTGTCCTTCTTAGTCCTTCAAGCCATAACTGATAGGTAACAATGGACAAATTACTATCTGCCAACAAGAGAGTTCCAGGAAAGAATTAAAAAGAACAATTGAAGGGGAGTACAGATGACAGTGCTCCTTCGCAAAGAACATAGGAGAACATGGGAACTACTAAGTCTATAGTCAATTTACATAAACAAATATGTTTATAACCATCATCATAATATAAGATTTGTAAGGAAGGCCACAATTTGCAAAATATAGCATTTTCTACATTCTAATAGTCCCTGTAACTTGATTGCATAATTGGAACAGTAATTATATTAATAGCAAAATAAAAACAATATTATAATAACAATAAAATTTTTTTAAAAAAGGTTGTATGTCACCAAGAGTCTTTCAAGTGAAGCAGGCAGGCATAAAACAAAAGCTCTGGAAAAGGGATGTCCTTACTGTTGTGTCCTGGGCCTTGCTGAGTCAATCAGCAAGGCTCAGGAAACCTGCAGGACAACTGCAGAGACCCGGGCAGACCACATGTCTGCCCGGGACCCAGACAGGCTGTCTCCAGCCTCATGCACATGCGCGAGGCGGGAGAATGGCCTGCATTCATTGGTTGAGCCTCCCCTTGCAGGGGAAGTATAAAAGGGCATGTTGCCATTTTCTCGTTTGCTTCTGTTCAGTGCATGTACACAATAAAGATCATCTTTTGTACCAACTGCCTCGTCTTCATGTCTGCATTGCGAACAGAACATTGGCGACGAAGGTGGGATCCGCCATTTGGGATCCCGAAGAAACAGAAGTAGGCCTACTCACCTAGGCCGGGAAGAAAAGAGAAGCGCGGCGTCCAGGAGGAGCAGTCGCCGGCCAGCATACATACGCTGGAGGCGGGCTTGGCTTCGTCGGACCCCTTCTCAATTCCTTATGGCGAGAGGCATGGACGAGGCCATCGAGGAAGAAGATGTCCAAGCTGGGCTGTCTCGGCAAATTCGACATCGCGCATCCTGAACGCTGGAGCTTGTATGCAGCTCACGTCAAAAACTATTTCAGAGTGAATAAAGTTCAGGAAGACGGCCTGAAAGCGGCTACCTTGCTGTGTGTCTGTGGGCAAGAGACCTTTGAAATAGCTGAGAATCTTGTCGCCCCGGCACCATTGGAATAAATCGCGTACGCCGATTTGAAGAAGATGCTGCGAGAACACTTCGAGCCCAAGCTCTCGATTATAGCTTGGAGGCATCAGTTCGAGCAAAGGGACCAGCGGCCTGGCGAATCAGCTGCGGATTTTGTCGCGGCCTTCAGGCAGGCCGCACGCCAATGTGCGTTTCAAGACTTGGAGGAAAGGCTCCGAGATAGACTGGTGTGCGGGTTGCGAAGCCGCGAAGTACAGCAGAAACTGTTTGCAAGGACAGATGTCACCTTTCAAGATGCCTTACGAGAAATCGCAGCAGAGGAAGCAGCCGGAGGCGCGGTGAAGGCCTTGCGGTCTACGAAGAGTCATCCAGTGACCGTCCCGATCCACCAGGAAGCCGCGCGTGAGGCCTCTGGAGAAGACTCCGAGGAGGAAGAGGTGGACAAGATCCAGCCATCGGCGGAGAGATGACTGCCGGATCGGAGAGGGCCACCGCCTGCACCCCTTCACTGTTTTGGCTGTGGGGGTCGCCACAGGAGGGCCGACTGCCAATTTCGATCTGCTGTCTGTCGAGCGTGTGGAAGGCAAGGCCATATAGCATCGGCCTGCATGGGTCGTCCAAAGAACAGGTTACCTGAATTGCCTCTGAAAGGTACCAAGGTCCCCAGCCAAAACAGGGTGGGTTTTTGCGCGTCCCGGAGGGGGGTGTTCAAGACAGGAACGCATAGGAACCTTAAGAAAAAGCTGCGCATAGATGTGAAGCTGCAGGGAGTTCCCCTGGCTATGGAGCTGGATACAGGCTCCGCTCTTTCTATTATTTCAGTGGACATGTTCAATAAGATTTGCTTCCGGAGTGGCTCAAGACTTAGGCTCAGGCCCTCCAATCTTGTTCTCACTGATTTCCAGAACACGCGAGTAAGCGTGAAGGGGGAAGCCACAATCAGAGTGCAGCGAAAAGGCTTCAATGGATTATTGGATGTAGTAGTTGTTGGGGGTGATAGAACGAGTCTCATAGGACTCGATTGGTTCGAGGCACTTGGGATCCAAGTGACTGGTCTGAACCAGCTGCAAACAGCTAGCCTTGCAGGAGTGTGTAAGGAGTTTGCAGATGTGTCCAGCTCAGAACTTGGATTGTACAAGGGACCTCCCATTGCATTAAAATTGGATCCAGGCATTACACCCATAAGGGTCAAGCCAAGGAGGGTGCCTTTTGCCTTAAAGAGCAAAATTGATGCCGAGTTGGACAAATTGCTCCAACAAGGCATTCTGGAACCTGTGGACTCTAGTCCATGGGAAACCCCCATAGTAACTCCCCTAAAATCCAATGGGGAAGTCCGTATCTGTGCGGACTATAAATGCATGTTGAATAAGGCTTTACAGCAGCATGCATATCCTGTGCCCGTGGTGAGCCACATTCTGGCCTCACTGAAAGGAGGGAAGTACTTTGCCAAGCTTGATTTGGCTCAAGCATATCAACAGTTACCTGTTGATGAGGCGACTGCTGAAGCCCAAACCATAGCACGCACAGAGGTGCGTTCAAAGTAAAGAGGCTGCAGTTTGGGGTCAATGTAGCCCCTGGCATTTTCCAAGGGGTGATGGAGCGAACGCTCAGAGGGATTCCCGGGGTCTGCCCCTATTTTGATGACATCCTCATTGCAGGAGAATCATCAGGAAACTTAGCCGAAAGGCTGAGGGCTGTCTTGCTGCGTTTCCGCCAAGCTGGGCTGAAGCTACAGCAGGACAAGTGTAAAATCGGTGTGTCATCCACCGAGTTCTTGGGGTTCCGCATTGATGCAGATGGCATCCACCCCGCAGAGTCCAAATTCAAGGCCATCCAACTGGCCCCTAGTCCCCAGTCAAAAACTGAACTTCAGGCTTTTCTGGGCCTCTTGAATTTTTACCATTCTTTTCTCCCACACAAAGCTGCTGTGGCTGAGCCGCTACACAGGCTCTTAGACAAACAGGCTCCCTGGGCATGGACAAAAGTCCATGAGGAAGCCTTTACAAAAGTCAAGGCTTTGCTATCCTCCAATGCTGTACTGGCTCACTTCAATGAGCAGTTGCCTGTGTGCATCGCATGTGATGCTTCCCCTTATGGGGTAGGAGCAGTGTTAAGCCATCTCAAGGAAGATGGAACTCAGGTCCCTGTGGCCTATTATTCGAGGACCCTCTCATCTGCAGAGCGAAATTACGCACAGATTGACAGGGAAGCCTTGGCAATAATCTCAGGCATCAAGAAATTTCATGATTTCTTGTATGGACGCCATTTCACAGTCTATACTGACCACAAGCCTTTGCTAGGGTTGTTTACCACCAACAAACAAACTCCTCAGATTATATCTCCAAGGATGCTGAGGTGGTCTATCTTCTTAGCAGCTTATGATTACACCCTGGTTCACAAACCAGGTACTGAGATGGGCCATGCTGATGGCCTAAGCAGGTTACCTCTCAAGCAATTAGAGGCAGACCCTGCCCCTGCTGTGCATATTCTGTCTATTCAGGACTTACCAGAATCTCCCCTCAATGCTAGGGATGTGGCTGCTAAGACAGCCACTGATCACACGCTTGCACGTGTGCTGACATGTGTGTTGTCAGGATGGCCTGACACGTGTCCTGGTACTGATTTCCAGAGCTTCTGGCGCAGGAAGCACGAATTGTCCACATTCAAGGGGTGCATCCTGTGGGGCAATCGAGTAGTCATCCCGGCCTCATTGAGGACTAGAGTCTTGCTCTCTCTTCATGAGGGACATCCGGGAATAGTAAGGATGAAGGCGCTTGCGCGCAGCCATCTTTGGTGGCCTGGCCTCGATAAGGACATCGAGGCCCAGGTTCAGGGATGTCAAGTGTGCCAGCAATCATGGCCAGAAATGCCCCAGGCCCCTGTACATAGGTGGGAGGAGACACTCACTCCATGGTCACGTGTCCATATAGATTATGCTGGGCCCTTTCAGGGGCAATTCTTCCTCCTCCTTGTGGATAGCCATTCCAAGTGGCTAGAGGTTGTTCCTGTGCCCTCCACTACTACTGCCAGGACCATCCAGGTGCTCAGAGGAATCTTCGCGTCCCATGGCCTTCCTGATGTTTTAGTATCAGACAATGGTCCACAATTTACCTCTTCTGAGTTTCAGGCATTCCTCCAAGCCAACATGATCCGGCATGCCACATCTGCTCCTTTTCATCCTGCCACCAACGGTCAGGCTGAACGCATGGTGTGCACCACAAAAGACGCATTAAAGAGAATCACTCAAGGACCCTGGCATCACAGGTTAGCTGATTTTCTTCTCACACACCGCACCACACCATGCACAGCTACTGGAAAGAGCCCAGCTGAACTCCGCTGGGGTCACAGACTTATCACAAAGCTGGACAGGCTTCACCCAGACCGGGTGGCTTCACAGGTGTCACAGCCGTGGGCACCTAGGAGACTTCAAGTGGGTGATCCGGTTTGAACCAGGAACTATGGGCAGGGGCATCTCTGAGTACCTGCTGTAATCTCTAAAGTCTCTGGGCCTCTGTCATACGAAGTGGTCTTGGATGATGGGCGGGTCCTCCGGCGCCACGTAGACCAGCTGCGTTGGTGGCTGCCAGGCCGGCATTCCTCCCCTGACTCCGCTCTCGGGGGGGAGGGGAACCCCAATTACGATTGTGGATCACAGTCTCTCCAAGCAGGGGGGTTGTCAAATGCCCCAGAGGAGGGTCTTGCCATGGAGGCGGCTCCTGACTCTGGCAGAGGTCCCCGGCTTTGGGCAAATGGCCGTAAATCGGCTACTCTGGGCACCCCTGCTGCTGGCCTTGGGCCTGAAGGACATTGCTCCCAAGGGGAGTTCCAAGGGTTTTCGGGGAACTCCACCCCACCAAGGAACTCGGGGAACTCGACCCCACCAAGGAAATCTGGTTTGGGTTTAGCGGATCCAGCCAGTCAGCAGTTAGGGGGAACCCCTGAGTCTTCTGGGCGATAAAGTCCTGGTTTGTTGTGCGCAAACCGGGAGCCAGCACTCCAGGCACCCAATTCACTTCCCCCAAATGTCAGCACACCCGTCCCTACAATGGATCCGTGAAAATCGGGGCGGATTAAGGCCCCGCCTAAATATTTGCAGGAGTATGTGCGATCCTGCAAGGCCCATGTTGTAAAAAAGTGAAAGAACGTGGACTGACTTGAATCCCACTGGGACCAGGTTACTCGGGGTACGGGGAATAGCCAGGTTGCAATTTGGACTAAATGAAACATGGTACTGGTTACTGGCAGGGACGGCATTGTCCAAGCCAAGGGGGGAGGGGTGTTGTGTCCTGGGCCTTGCTGAGTCAATCATCAAGGCTCAGGAAACCTGCAGGACAACTGCAGAGACCCGGGCAGACCACGTGTTTGCCCGGGACCGGTTGTAGAGACCCAGGCAGACCACATGTCTGCCCGGGACCCAGACAGGCTGTCTCCAGCCTCGTGCGCATGCGCGAGGCGGGAAAATGGCCTGCATTCATTGGTTGAGCCTCCCCTTGCAGGGGAAGTATAAAAGGGCATGTTGCCATTTTCTCGTTTGCTTCTGTTCAGTGCATGTACACAATAAAAAGATCATCTTTTGTACCAACTACCAACTGTACAGATATTCTCAGTATTTACACAATGCCTTTCTTTGATCTAAGCAATGCCATTCCCACCCCACTGCCCTTACACACCTTCCCTAATTTTTCCTTCTTTACTCATTAGCCTAGAGCAGGGCTTTTCAACCGGTGGTACGCGTACCACCAGTGGTACGCGAGCAGAAGGCTGGTGGTACGTGTAGGGCGGGTTGAAAAAAAATGTAAAAAAAAATGTAAAAAAAATATTAAAAATTTTTTTTTGAATTTATTTTTTTTTAAAAAAAGTGTAAAAGTGGATGAGGTGAAGCGGCAGCAGCGCCGCAGAGGCTTGTGGCAAAGTCAGCTGGAACTGCACGTTGCCTGGGTCCTACTGAGAGCCCAGGATCAAAGCGTGCAGCTCCAGCTGATTGGCGGCGGCCTTGGGGGTGGCAGGCAGCCTCACGCAGTCTTCAGGGGAGATTCTGCCGGAGCTGCGCGACGCATTGCCTGGGTCCCCCCCCACCCCCACCCAGATGCCCTCACCTCCCCCAAGCGTTTTTACTCACCTGCTTTCAGCAGCATTCCCTTTCTCTTGTCCTTCTCGGCCTTTGCCATGTGTTTGTGAGACAAAAAAAAAAGTTCCATGAGACTTTCTAACTTCTCGCGAGAAGTTAGAAAGTCTCATGGAACTTTTTTTTTATTTTTTACCCCAAACACTTGGCGAAGGCAGAGAAGCAAACGAAGACAGAGAAGCAAAAGGAGAAAGGGAGTGCAGCTGAAAGCAGGTGAGTAAAAAAATGCTTGGGGGAGGCAAGGGCATCTGGGCGGGGGCGCCAACCTTACCATGTATGGTGGCGGGAGGGTTAACGGCGGGCGCGGGTGGGCCAGGAGGAGCTGCAGCTGCAGATTGCGGGTGATGGCAGCGCGGAGGCCAATCGTGCGTGTGCGCGAGGCAGAGGTGCTGCCCGGGGCCAGAGGGGAGGCCGGGCAGATTGCGGGCAGCGGCAGCAACGGGGAGGCCGATCACGCGTGTGCGCGAGGCCGAAGTGCTGCCCGGGGCCAGAGGGGAGGCCGGGCAGATTGCGGGCAGCGGCAGCAACGGGGAGGCCGATCGCGCATGTGCGCGAGGCCAAAGTGCTGCCCGGGGCCACCTGTGCCCCGCCTGCCTGTGCCCCGCCCCCTGGCCAGGAAGGCGCGCCAGAGTCCCGGCAGAAACCAGCAGCAGCAGCGAGCCTGCTTGGCCAGCGAAGATGAGCAGGGTAGTTTCCACATAATCCCATCCAAAAGTTTTCCCTCGGCTACAGTCTTTCTTTCCTCTGTCTCCAGGGTTTTCTCCCTCCTCCTCTCCTAAGGTTCAAAGCATTATTAGCTTCCCAAGGGCGCCACAATCCTCACGAAAGCGGGGCGAGAAGCAAAGGGGGCGAGAAAGCTCGCGGCGGGCTCGAAGGAGCACCTGTCAGCGTCGGAGACGAGAAACTCCCCCACAAACCCAGGGGAAGGGGTGGAGAAAAGGAGCCCCCTTTGGGAGGAAGCCGCCATCTTCTTCTCCTCGGCTTTGCGCTCTCTTGTTTCTCGGCAGCCGGGCTGCCAAGCCTCTACTGGCTGGAACTCCACGTTTGTTTTGTTTTTTACTTCTCGCCTTCATGTGTTTCTGCCGTACCTCCTCGGTGCTCCCGCTCCCGGGAACGGGGCGGGCGGAGGAAAGCTTGGCTAGGATAGGCAAAGAAAAGCCACGGAGCCGTGAGCTAAGATCGCAGGCAGGCTGGGAAGGGGGTGAATTGGGAGAGAGGAAACGCCAAGCTTGTCCTCGCCTCTCCCAAGGACCTCCTGCGCCACCTCACAGGAACACCTGGTTTCAGATTTACACCGCAAAATTTTTTCTCTCGCAGAGGAGAGAGGAAAAACAATTACGGAACACTCGGGAATCCCTTGCAAGGCACCATGTACCTTGGTGCTTATTTCCTAACGCCCTCCCCCTGTGTTTTCTGCTCCACCCCGAATTCGCCTCCCTTCCACTCTTCTTACGCAGCCATCTATGGTCTTAATACAGCCCTAAGTCTGTCTCGCTTTCAACTCCCCCGTAAAATTCTTCATTCAGAGTCGACGGTCCGACATAACTTCCCTCCTCAGATGAGAAAGAAGGAATCTCTCCTGCCCATGTCCCTTCCCCCCCCTTCAAGCGACAACAGGAGGTTGCTGACAACTAAATCAGCCAGTGCAGGAAGCCCTGGAATGGCCAGTCGGGGCACCTGGTTGCAGTGCTGGATGTCTTTTGCTCCTCCTAGAAAGCGGTGGCAAGAGAAAGAAGTCGTTCAAAGTTCAAGCTAGCTACTGGACGCCTATTTTCACTTCCCCCTTTTTTTTGAGTACTTGTCTGCCAACCCGCCCCATTATAAACGGCGCTGTAAAAGAAAAAGTCTTCCGCCCAAGCATAACTTTTAAGGATTTTAAGGATCTTTGAGAGGAAGAGAGGGAGAGAGAAATAGAGAGAGGGAGAGAAAGAGGGAAAGAGAAATAGAGAGAGGGAGAGAGAGAGAGAAAGAGAAGGAGAGGGAGAAAGAGAGGGAGAGAGAAAGAAGGAGGGACAGGGAGAGAGAAAGAAGGAGACAGGGAGAGAGAAAGAAAGGGAGACAGAGGGAGAAAAAGAGAGGGAGAAAGGGAGAGAAAGAGAGATGGAGGGAGAGAGAAAGAAAGAGAGAGAAAGAGAAAGAAAGAGGGAGAGAAATTAAATTAGTAACATGGTTGTTAAGTGAATCTGGTTTCCCCACTAACTTTGCTTGTCAGAAGGTTGCAAAAGGCGATCACATGACCCTGGAATAATGTGACCACCATAAATATGAATCGGTTGCCAAGCATCCGAATGTAAATCACATGACCCTGGGGATGCTACAATGGTCATAAGTGTGAAAAATGGTCATAAGTCACTTTTTTCAGTGCCGTTGTAACTTTGAACAGTCACTAAGCAAACTGTTGTAAGTTGAGGACTACCTGTACTTTATCACTTTTTTCCATTTTTTTTGGTCATCAAGTTTTTGACACCTTGCTGGGTGACTGGTGGTATTCGAATGTTGCCATATTCTAAAAGTGGTACAATCGGTGAAAAGGTTGAAAAGCCCTGGCCTAGAGGTCTCAGGTACATCTTTTCTGATTATATGAAACTCAGCCTTTTGTTTATATTTTGAGAACTGTGAGGTTCAGCATATGGCAGAAATACACACAGGCCAATGCAGCTGTTCCAGCTCAGGATGGAATAGTCGAAAACTGGATGTACCCTTAATGCATGTGGCAGCTACAAATGAAAGGCTATAGAACTAGTCTGTACAATAATAGGATATAGTCCAATAAACTTGGCATCCAGTTTGATGGCTAATAGCCTTTTTTAAAATCATCATAGTTCCATTCAGCTGAAATGATTTGCCAGAAAAAAACAATTCACAGTAGAAGAGGCAGTTCTCAAAATCTAGAACAGATTGTATAAGAACAACTCTGGACACAAAATCAAAAGTAGCTGTCTTTACAACAAAGGCAAGATATCTGAATAGAAGCTTAAGACTTCCTGAGAATCTGAATCCCACTGACAGGGATCCCCTTCTTGGCTAGATGGTGAGTAAAATGGTTATGGCACCTAAATTAGCAACAATTTCATGTTAAAAGAGAAAACTGTGGTGAGGCACATCAGCTTTACTCTACTGGTGCTATAAAAATTATTCTATGATTTCTCTGGATTTTATTTTTCAACTAAAAGCCAAAACAACCAAAATGGTTTGCTTTTTGCTTCTGCAAAAACCACTGCCGCGCCAAAACAGTTCAAGAGAGCTTCTGGGTTCAAATTAAAACTCATTTTATATTTCATGGTCACCACTTAGAAAAAAGTAAAAACATGGATGAGTGGGAGAACTATTCTTCAAACTTCTACTAGTCTTAGTCATGACTTTATATGAGCTGTTTTGCTGATCATATTTTTTAAAATTAAAATAGTAATCAATGAGCCAGGTTAACAAACATTGTCAGTCTTTGATAAAATGAGATGAAATTGCTTTTACTTCTTTTATAAATGAGATTAAGTAACCTTAAACCAGAGATCACACCTCTGGAAAGGGAAATGTGAGGGTCAAAGAGGTGTGGCAAAATAACACTAGAATGGGCATAATTAAAATTTTCTTTTTATTTTATCAGGGCTGAAAGGACAGCAAATTTACTTTTGCATCTCGATTCCCACAAAGGAAAATCATTTTGATTTGGGATGAAAGAAGTTAAGCAGTGAAAATGAGTAGAGGCCTTTTATTTCTGAAAACTCTCTCCTCACCCCCCCCAATCTCTGAGGACACTCTGGGAGCTTCAAAATGAGCGTGTGAAAAGACGATAGACTAATGATTGTGATGTAAGTTAAGCAAGATCTTATCTACCTTAGACCAATCAAGCTTGGCAACATTTATGATGTGTGGAGTGAGGAATTCTTGGAGTTAAAATCCATATATCTTAAGCTGCCAAGCTTGAGAAACACCGCCTTAGACAATAACAATAGCAATAACCAAAGAAAAGTCCCTTAAATATTTCAAAGCTTGTTAGATTTTTACGCATGTTGTATATCTGAGAAATATTATTTAACTGAAAAGTAGTTAATATCTTATAATTTAGCCCAAATGAAAGATTTGCGAAAGATATTACCATATCTAGATATTTTTCCATCTGCATTTTGTTAAAAAAAATACAACTCTATTCTTGCTATTCTAAAGTTTCATATTGAAGATATATACATCCTTGGTTTTTTCTTCAAGTTATGATAACATTGTGCCAAAAATATTAACAAAAATGGATAAGAATCATATTGCTCATTCTTTCAAAGGCACCATTTAAGAAAGTTTTAAGTTTTCCTTATAATTATCTGATCTGACAGCCCTAAAAGATCTTAATGAAAATCTAATGAACATTTATTAAAACTATATATAGTATGTGTCGTATAACAAGAATTTTTCCTCTCTCCCTATATACACAGATACCAACTATTAGTAATTTATTATTTACTATGCTGGCTATTTACTATTGATTCTTTTGAAGAATTCAAATTCACTACTATCAATGCAGAGAATAACTGAGGCCTTCAAAAGCAGTTAGGAAGTCAATTACTTGAGAGGTAAGCAAACAAAAAGATAAACAAGTAGGAAAATGACATGCAAACTGTTATGTACTGGGCCTTGCTGAAGTCATTCAGCAAGGCTCAGAAAGTCTGTAAAGAGGCTGGGCCTTGCTGAGTCATTCAGCAAGGCCCAGGAAGACTGAAAACAGGTTGCAGAGACCCGGGCAGACCGCGTGTTTGCCCGGGACCGGCTGTACAGACCCGGGCAGACCACATGTCTGCCCGGGACCCAGACAGGCTGTCTCCAGCCTCATGCGCATGCGCGAGAATAGCCTGCATTCATTGGTTGAGTCTCCCCTTGCAGGGGGAGTATAAAAAGGGCATGTTGCCATTATTTCTCTCTCTTCTGTTCTTGCTTCTGTTCAGTGCATGTACAAAATAAAGAACATCTTTTGCACCAACTGCCTCGTCTTCATGTCTGTGTTGTGAACAGAACATTGGCGACGAAGGTGGGATCCGCCGTATGGAATCCCGAAGAAACAGAAGTAGGCCTACTCACCTACAGGCCTGACGAGCGGAGAAGTTCGGCGTCCGGATGGAAGCGACTGCCTGCCAGCATGAAGATGCTGGAGGTGAGCTCGGCTTCAAGGGACCCCTTCTCACGCCTTGAAGCGGAAGGAATCAAGGAGAAGCCACCTCTTGCCAGTACGAAGATGCTGGAAGCGGGCTCGGCTGTGTGGGACCCCTTCTCCGAGAAGTACGGCGTCCTGGAGAAGCAGCCGCCTGCCAGTACGCAAACGCTGGAGGTGGGCTTGGCTTCGTGGGACTCATTCCCATTCCTTCCTCCTTCCTTGCGGCGAGAGACGTGGACGAGGCTATCCGTCACAGCGAAGTCCAAGCTGGGCCATCTTGTCGAGTCCGACACTTCGCAACCAAGAACCCTCCAGCTGCAGTCCCCGTCCATCAAGAAGTCGTGCGAGAGGCCTCCGGAGGCGAATCCGAGGACAGACTTCAACCAGTGGCGGCAAGAAGACTGCAAGAGCACAGAGGACAGATGCCTGTATTCTGTCAGTGTTTCGGCTGTGGGGGTCGCCGCAGGAGAGCCAACTGCCGTTCTCCTTCTGCTATTGCCAGGCATGTGGCAGGCAAGGCCATATCGCATCCGCCTGTTTGGGTCGCCAGATACACAAGCCCCCTAATGAGTTGCCTCTGAAAGGTACCAAGGGCCCCAGCCAATACAGGGTGGGGGTCTGCGCGTCCCGTAGGGTTCACCGGCCTGTGAGAAACAACTGCGCATGGTTGTTAAGTCGCAGGGAGTTCCCCTGGCCATGGAGCTGGATGCAAGGTCCGCTCTTCCTATTATTGCTGCTGACACCCTTCATACGGGTTGTCCCAGGAGTGGCTCACAAGGCCAGCTCAGGCCCTCCAAGCTTATCCTCCCTGATTGTCAGGTTCCAAGAGTCAGTGCGCAGGGGGAGGCCATGTTAAGAGTTCAGTGTAAGGAATTTGATGGCCGCCATTCCACGGCCTATACTGACCACAAGCCTTTGCTGGCGTTGTTACTACTAACAAACAATCCCCACACACAAGCCTTTGCTGGGGTTGTTATTACCCACAAACAACCCCCACACATTATATCTCCTAGAATGCTGAGGTGGTCAAGTTTCTTGGTAGCGTATGATTACAACCTGGTTCACAAACCAGGCACTGAGATGGGCCACGCTGCTGGCCTAAGTAGGTTACCTCTAAAGCAAATAGAGGCAGACCCTGCTCCTGCTGTACACATTCTTTCTATTCAGGACTTACCTGAATCTGCCCTCAATGCTAGGGATGTGGCTGCTGAGACAGCCACTGATCACATGCTTGCACGCGTGCTGACATGTGTGTTGTCAGGATGGCCTGACACGTGTCCTGGTACTGATTTCCAGAGCTTCTGGCGCAGGAAGCACGAATTGTCCACATTCAAGGGGTGCATTCTGTGGGGCAACCGAGTAGTCATCCCGGCCTCATTGAGAACTAGAGTATTGCTCTCTCTTCATGAGGGACATCCGGGAATAGTAAGGATGAAGGCACTTGCGCGCAGCCATCTTTGGTGGCCTGGCCTAGATAAGGACATCGAGGCCCAGGTTCAAAGCTGTCAAGTGTGCCAGCAATCACAGCCAGAAATGCCCCAGGCCCCTGTGCATAGGTGGGAAGAGACACTCACTCCTTGGTCACGTGTCCACATAGATTATGCTGGGCCCTTTCAGGGGCAATTCTTCCTCCTCCTTGTGGATAGCCATTCCAAGTGGCTAGAGGTCGTTCCTGTGTCCTCTACTACTACTGCCAGGACCATCCAGGTGCCCAGAGGAATCTTCGCTTCCCATGGCCTTCCTGATGTTTTAGTTTCAGACAATGGTCCACAATTTACCTCTTCTGAGTTTCAGGCATTCCTCCAAGCCAACATGATCCGGCATGCCACATCTGCTCCTTTTCATCCTTCCACCAACGGTCAGGCTGAACGCATGGTGCGCACCACGAAAGATGCATTAAAGAGAATCACTCAAGGACCCTGGCATCACAGGTTAGCTGATTTTCTTCTCATACCGCACCACACCATGCACGACTACAGGAAGAGCCCAGCTGAATTCCGCTGGAGTCGCAGATGCATTACGAAGCTGGACAGGCTGCACCCAGACCGGGTGGCTGCACAGACGTCACGGCTGCAGGCACCTCAGGGACTCCAAGTGGGTTTCATCAATAAAGGGGTTACCGTAACACTTGGTTGTATGTATCATATTACAGTGAAGGAAAACCATCTCCTTATTGTACCAAAGAGAATGTCTAGTCTGTACATGTGTTAGTCACTGTAAAGAGTCACATCATGAAGTCATGAGGGAAACAAGGGTTTCAATATTGCTAAATGTATGATTCCAACTTAGACTGTAGTATTGTGTACCAACCATTGCTAAGGCTACAGATGCTAAACCCTGCAGGGAATCCTCATGTAAGAACTTCTGCAAAATTTGTACACTCTCCTCTTGCTCCTATGTTCAGGATGTGTAAGCGATTGTGACACATTCTATTCATAGGGCGTTCATTCAATGGGAGGAATCTGAGTCATTTCCATCTTGTGGCTTATTTCGACGCCACATCGACCAGTTGCGCTGGAGGCTTCCAGAGCACGGTTCCTCCCCTGGCTCCGCTCTCGGGGGGGAGGGGGACCCAATTATGATTGTGGGCCACAGTCTCTCCAAGAGGGCGTTTCTTCAAATGTTCCAGATGGGGGTCTTGCCACATCTCCAGATGGGGGGGGTCTCGCCATGGACGGCTCCTGACTCAGGCAGAGGTCCCTGGCTAGGGACAAATCCCTGTACATGGGCCACTCAGGGTACTCCTGCTGCTGGTCTTTGGGCTCAAGGGACAATGCTCCCAAGAGGAGTCCCAGGGAATTCCGGGGAAATCCACCCGCCAAGGGATTGGGGGAACCCCTGAGTTGTCTGGGGGAAAAGCCCTGGGGTATTGTAACACATAGCAGGCACTCCAGGCACCTATGCCTATTGTAACACCTAACAGGCACTCCAGGCACTTATGCCTATTGCAACACCTACCTCAAAAAAGTACAACTTAATGAAACCCAGTCTGTTTCCACGCAGCAGAATGGGTTAAGAGTCCTCCAAGCAGTTACAGAAGATGTGAGGTCTCTATGGCGCTCATATTGTCAACAAAGTGAAATATACCCAGGAACCGGGGGTTGTAAGGTAAAGACTGTTGGAACAAAGGCCAACCGGCCTGCCATGAGGTTATGTGTATTTAGTGTTAAACAACGTGTATGTATTGTTTAATCCAAAAGGGGAGGGGTGTTATGTACTGGGCCTTGCTGAAGTCATTCAGCAAGGCTCAGAAAGTCTGTAAAGAGGCTGGGCCTTGCTGAGTCATTCAGCAAGGCCCAGGAAGACTGAAAACGGGTTGCAGAGACCCGGGCAGACCGCGTGTTTGCCCAGGACCGGCTGTAGAGGCCCGGGCAGACCACATGTCTGCCCGGGACCCAGACAGGCTGTCTCCAGCCTCATGCGCATGCGCGAGGCGGGAGAATAGCCTGCATTCATTGGTTGAGTCTCCCCTTGCAGGGGGAGTATAAAAAGGGCATGTTGCCATTATTTCTCTCTCTTCTGTTCTTGCTTCTGTTCAGTGCATGTACAAAATAAAGAACATCTTTTGCACCAACTGCCTTGTCTTCATGTCTGTGTTGCGAACAGAACACAAACTTTCAGGCACAAGAAAGAAACTTCAGGTGTCTTCCGAAACAGAACCATCTCATATACCAAACTATATCAGTTTGGTAAAGTCAGAAATTACAAGAATGGAAATCTAACACATCAAAAAATAACAGTTCAACTCGGTCTTGGTCACATCCATAGTTTCCATGCTTCTATTATTTTATTTATTTCTATACTTATAAAGATCAGAATTGTGCAAGATATGGTATTCTGTGATACACACTATGAAATGTGTAATATGTAATGGAATGTGTGACCTTGGGGAAAGGGGAACAGATGCTTCCTAGGAATCAGTCAGACAAGAAAGGCAGAAGCCCCCAGGGGCTTATTGATCAGAGAAAGAAAGTTAGGAAGGACCCACCCTCATAGATCAAGCAGTTAAAAGTGGTAGTGGGTTTTACTTTAGTCTTAGTTCCCTGTCTGGTTTACTTGGGAAGCCTGAGAAAATGAAAGTTGGACTCTGAAGAAACAAGATAGGAAGATATTGATGCCTTTGAACTTTGGCAACTTTGACAAGACCCCTGAGGTTAAGGCACCAGGCTAGAAAGCAGGAGACCAGGAGTTCAAGTTCCGCCTTAGCCCTGAAAGCCATCTGGGTGTCCTCTCACTCTCTCTCAGCCCAATCCACTTCACAGGGTTGTTGTTGTGGGCACAACTGGAGGAGGAAGGTGTGCTGGATATGTTTGTCACCTTGAGATTTGTAACAACAACAAAGGCAAACAAACAAATAAATAAAAGCATTTATATATGCATGATTGTATCTTATTGCTTCAGTCCTGATGTACTCTAGGTAGTGATCTTAAAAGGGTATCTAGAGAATTGTTTCCTGAAATTCTTGAAAAGAGAAATTCTGAGACAATTTGTAATGGTACAAATTGCTGTTAATATATCAAACACATGGCAGAACATGAGAAAAAAAACTATTTAAAAGGAAGTTGTTCTTCTAGCTCTGTTGATTATTACGACAATGCTGACTCCACTTGGCTGTGTGAAAAAATGTTTAGCTCAGAGTAAGGTTTTGAAGAAGTGTCATTATTTTAAAAGTAAAAGAAATGTTGGAAGCTAGCCCATTTTCATTTAGGTTTGTAGTCTTGCCTATGAAGACTAACTAGATATCCAGCAGTTGGGCTAACTCCTTTCATAAAAGGTGCTTCGGGTTACTATATGGAAAGAAACTGAAATTGCTGATGCTTGTGCTGAATTCTGTGGGCCAGCAATGGAATAAAAAATGGGAATATCAGCATGTAAACAAAAACAGTGTAGAAACTTTATCAGGCAAAAAAATTGTTGTCAGGTTAGGTGGTCGGAAAGCATGTGAACAAAGTGGGCCTATCAACTGGGTCCACGGAGGAGGGATGTGAAGTGTCATCGGGACCAGGAGGTATTTAAACCATTGCCAACTTTGATCGTGTGTGGCTTCTTGATTGTGTTAAAAGAAGTCCACCAGCCTTTGCAAATGCTTTAAAATAAAATTTTCTTTCAGTGACCTCCAAGTCTCTTTTTGAGTTTAATTTTTATCCCAGACAACTTGAGGGCTCATCCAGGATATCCAAACGGTCCCCAGTAAACCCAGTAGCGCCATGTCCAACGGAAAGGCATGCCCCGTTGATTTTAACAGTTCTGGAAGAACAATGCTGCTCGGCCCAGCACCCGTAAGGGCCCGAGACACTAAATAATGAGATCACTGAAAGAGAACAAAAAGGGGGAGGATCCAAGGCAGGCGGCCAATACCGGGTAACTTCGTGCATAGACCCAGATGAGGAACTGCGGAAACCTGGGCAGTGAGGGATGGTAGACTTGTGTGAGTCTGAGACCTGAAAGAGAGTGAATGAGACGAACCTAGGACCAATAGGGTCTGCTAAAGCTCAAAGCAAGAGTGGAGTCTCGATCTGCATTTCCATAACTCCGCAAGGAGAATGTCCGGAGACAGAAGAAACGACTTGGTGAAGTGCAAGCTGGTCTCCATAGGTTGGTAAGTACTTGAGCACCAGACAGTAACGACCCATGGGCAATCGACATTCCAGAAAGAGCAGAAAAGGCCTAGAGGGGAAGTTGGGGAAAAAACTTAATATTTCTATTCCTCCTTGGTAAAGTCTTGGCTGGATGGAAGTCTCCATCCCTATCACAGAATGATAAAGGATTTAGTTAAAAATTTAATGATTCAATATTGTTATTTTGTGTGGGAACAAAAACAAATAGATGAAGGACCACAGTGGCCACAGTTAGGGAGTTTCAACTATTTTATTTGTCAGTCTCTGTATAGCTACATGTTAAATAAAAAGGATAAGGAACCTAATGAGATTAATTATGCCCTCATCTGGGTGCCAGATAAATGTCCTCCAGACATTATTTCTTCTTAAGTCAACATAAGGAAGTGAAAACTGAACCAGAACTAATTGAGGAAATAGAGGAAGAATCAAGGAGACATTTTCTTCCCCCACCATATAATCCCCAGGCTCATCAACTGCCAATGGGGACAACAGGGGAAATGAGTATGAAAGACTCAGGAAAGAAATAGAGAATGTAAAAGGGATTTGGCTAATCTCCCCTTTGCAAATTGTAAAATAGAGACAGAAAGAGGGAAAAGACAGAAGAAGAGAGGAAAATTAGAGGAGGAGGGCACTTTGTTCCCCTACGAGAAGTGGCCAATGGATTCAATGCACATAATATGCCTATCATTAGTTATATGCAGGATCCCTTAAAAAGTTCAGAAATAAGAATGTTTAAACGAGATTTAAAAAGTTTAGTGGAAGATCCTGTGGAAGTGGAGTGGCTGAACAATTGGATAATTTATTGGGCCCTAACATTTATACTTGGGATGAACTCAATTCTATTCTTACCACTCTCTTTAATGGAGAGGAGAGTTGATCTGGACAGCTGCTGTAAAAGTATGGAATAGAGACAATCCTAATAATAAAATTGGAGACCAAAAATACCCGATAGTGAGACCTAATTGGGATAACAATGTGCCTGCGGTTAGGCAAAATATGGAAGACATGAGAGCAATAATGATTAAGGGAATTAAGGAAGCTATACCTAGATCGCAAAACATCTCTAAAGCCTTTAAAATAAGCCAGGGAAAAGACTCCATCCTCCTTTTTGCAAAGGTTAAAGGATGCAATGAGAAAATACTCTGGTATGAATCTTGAAGAAAAAAACCACACAAGCTTTGCTGAAATTAAATTTTGTAACTAAAGTCTGGCCAGACATACAGAGAAAGTTACAGAAGCTTGAGGGCTGGTCAGAAAAACCTCTTGAAGATCTTTTAAAAGAAGCTCAGAAAGTATACTTAAGGAGGGATGAAGAGAGGGATGAACGAAAAGGAAAAATGATGGTAGCAACTATGAGGGAAGTAGTAAAGCAAGAGAAGAAAATGGAAAGACTATTGTTGAAACAGAGGGAAGTAGGGCATTGGCAACCAGAAAGAAAATGGCTGTCCTCCAATGAAAGGAGAAGGCCAAGCTCGTGCAAATGTTTTGGGTGTGGCCAGGTGGGCCATTTTAACAAAGATTATCCTGTCATGAAGGAAGAAAGTATACCAATTGTGCCCACAGTAAAAAAATGACAATAAAGGTTATCTTATCTAATCTTATCATCTTATCTTATCTTATCTTGATGGAGGGGGATGAAGATGATTAGAGAAGTCAGGGGCATTTGATTTGGGGATTCTGCCAAGAGCCCTTGATAAATTTATTAGTGGGACCCAATAAGGAGGAAATCATATTTTTAATTGATACTGGAGCTTCCCGGATCACTGTTAATACTCTCCCTAAGGGGATAAAAATTACAGGAAAAAGTATGAAGATATCTGTGGTAAAAGGAGAAAGTTTTGAAGTAAGAAAAATACAAAATACTGAAATTAGTTTGAAAAATGGAAAAACCATATGCCTCAAGATGTTATTCATATCTGAGGCTGGAATAAATCTATTAGGGAGGGATGCCCTTAGTGCTTTTAATCTGACCATTCAATTTGAGGAAAAGGTAGAATCACCACGGATTATAGTATTAACTGAGGAAGATGAAAAATTGATAAACCCTATAGTCTGGGTCTAAGAAAGCAATCGAAGGGAATTAAAAACCTCTCCCTTAAAAATACAATTGAAAGAGGCACATGAACCAGTGAAACAAAGGCAATATAACATTTCACTTGAGGGGAGAAGGGGATTTCAACCTGTAATTTATGGTTTAATAAAAGATGGCCTATTTAAACCAACTATATCTCCATTCAATATCCCAATTTTACCAGTAAGAAAGCCAGATGGCAAATGGAGAATGGTTCAAGATTTACGCCTCTTGAATGGCATAATGGTGACTAGACATCCTGTAGTCCCAAATCCTTATACTTTATTGGGACGGATTCCACCTGATCACTCCTGGTTTAGCGTAATAGACCTGAAGGATGCATTTTGGGCCTGTCCTCTACATGAGGATTCAAGAAAAATGTTTGCCTTTGAGTGGGAAAACCTGAATATGGGAAGGAAGCAACAATTCCAATGGACAGTCCCTCCTCAGGGGTATACTGAGTCCTCAAACCTGTTTGGACAAGTCCTGGAGCAATTACTAGAACAATTTCAGGTGCCAGAGCAGATCCACCTCATACAATATGTGGATGATCTTTTGCTGTCAGGGATAAAGAAAGATAAGCTGAAGCAGGCAACTAATCAATTGTTAGGCTTTTTGGGAAAGAAAGGCCTCTGAGTGTCTAAAAGTAAATTACAGTATGTAGAAAAGGAAGTGAAATATTTAGTTCATTTAATTAGTGAAGGAAAACGACGTATAACTCCAGCATGAATTGAGGGCATAGTAACTCACTCCTTACCAAGAAATAAAAGGGAATTAAGAAAATCTCTGGGTCTGATAAGATATTGTAGGCTATGGATTAATAATTATGCACAGTTAACAAAGAATTTGTATGCTAAATTACTAGAGGAAAAGCCTTGGAAATTAATATGGACATCAGAAGAAACCCAGACCTTTGACATCTTAAAAACTGCCCTAACTACTTTTCCTGTTCTTGGCCTACCCAATCTGGAGAAGCCCTTCCATTTTTGTGTGAATACTGAAAATAGGGTGGCACAAGGGGTCCTTACTCAGAAATGGCTGGATAAGAAAAAGCTTATTGCTTTCTTGTCAAAAATCATGGATCCAGTCATAAGGGATGGCCAATTTGTATTCAGGCCATTGCAGCCACAGCTTTACTGGTCCAAGAAAGTAGAAAACTCTCCTTTGGAGGAGCACTTATAGTTAGCATCCCACATCAAGTAAGAGCCATATTAAATCAAAAAGCAGGATGGAGGCTCACTGATTCTAGAAATATGAGGCCATCCTAATGGAAAAGTCAGACCTAATTCTTACTATAGATCACATCCTGAATCCTGCTCAGTTTCTAGCAGGAGAAAGGGATTCAAATGAGAATTTGGAACACTTTTGTGTGGATGTTATTGAATTGCAAACCCAAATTAGACCAGGCTTGTATGATGAACCCCTTGAAGAAGGAGGGTATTTATTCATAGATAGATCATCAAGAATAGTGGAAGGAAAAAGGAGAAATGGATATGCTATTGTGGATGGGCAAAGTAGAAATCTTTTAGAAGCAGGCAGCCTGCCTAAAACTTGGTCAGCCCAGGCTTGTGAACTGTATGCTTTAAAGCAAGCATTGCAGCTACTGCAGGGAAAAATGGGGACCATTTATATCAATTCTAAATATGCTTGTGGGTTAGTGCACACTTTTGGAAAAATTTGGTTAGAAAGAGGTCTCATCACCACAAAGGGGAAGGAATGAATACATGAAGAATTAGTAAAAGAAATAATGCAAGCCTTGAAGTTGCCCGGAGAAATTGCAGTGTAGAAGGGCACCAAAAAGGAACTAGCTTTGAAGTCATATGAAACAATATAGCTGATAGAGAAGTCAGGGATGCAGGGATGTCAGAGGAAGAGGAACTCTTATATGTAACACCCATGTTAAAGGAAGTAATTCCAACGTTCAGGGAAAAAGAGGAAGAGGGATTAGTTGATATGGGGGCCATTAAGAATTAAGAAAGGGAGATGGGAGCTCCCTGATGGGTGTCAAGATATTGAACAAGCCATTCACCAGAGAGGTATTAAATACCCTCCGTGAAGGGAGCCATTGGGAGCCTCAGGTGTTGGTGGATCTGTTCTTAAAGAAGTATGATTGTAAGTGAGTATATACTATAGCTAAGCAGGTACTAGATAAATGTCTAAACATTTAGGAAGATAAATAAGCAAGCTCTCAGAAAAACAGCTTAGAGAGGAAGGCCTCCTACTTTAAGACGGTTTGAACATATTCAAGTCAATTACACAGAGCTGCCATCTAGTGGCAGAATGAAATATCTGCTAGTAATGGTGGATCTTTTGACAGGATGGGTAGAGGCTTATCCCACGGCAACAGCCACTGCCTCTACTGTCATAAGGATCCTACTAGAGCATATTGTACCAAGATATGGAGTAATGACTCATTGACAATGACCAAGGGATGCATTTTACTTCACAGGTCCTGAAAGGGTTGATGGATGCATTGGGAATAAAATCGGCTCACCACACCAACTGGAACCCTAAATCTTCTGGGAAGGTGGAGAAGGCTAATGGATTGAGTAAAGAAAATTTGACAAAATTAATGCTAGAATTAAAATTACCATGGACAAAGTGCCTCCCATTGGCCCTGTTGAGATTAAGGACTAAACCAAGGAAAGACCTAGGTTTATCATCTTATGAAATCTTGTTTGGAGTACCATACCTGGGAGGGTTAAAAAAGAAAGAAGGGATAGAATTAAAAGATACAATGATTAAATATGTCCTTGATCTGTCCAGATATTTGTCTGTCTTCAGGGAAAAAGGACTCCTGGCACAAACTCCACCACTGGAATTCGGAGTACACCAATTCCATCCTGGAGATTGGGTCCTAATAAAAACCTGGAAAGAGGAGAAGCTGCAACCAAAGTCGGAAGGGCCGTACCAAGTGGTAACCACTGAGACAGCTGTTCGAACAAATATCTGAGGGGTGGAGGGTTGAATCTGGTACAGATCCAGTGAAGCTAAAAATTACCAGAAACTAAATGCAATGAAGAGTTGATTGGGCTAGTGTTAGCAGGATTAGTGTTCTTGGTGTGGTTGTTTGTTCTGTTCTATTGCAGGAGTGAATGGATGCCTCTGCTTTTCTATGGAAAACCCAAAACTGAAGAAATAGAACTACTCCTTTGGGCAACAGAGTATCTACAGGATGTGCTAGTTCTATAATTATAGGTGATGGTGCAATTGTTGTTATTGTTAAACAGGAGTGTGATACAACAATCATAGAAGACAGGAATGTATGAATAACAGAAATACCAATCTGGATATTGTGGGTCTGGGTCCAAACCCTTTGTGGAATAAGCCCACAGGTGTCAAACTGCAATAGTTGCATTACCAGCACCAAAAAGGGAAGGCAAACGACACAAACTTTAATTTACTATAATTATTATGAGTATACAGGAATGAAAGGGAGTGTACCCATAACCAAACTATATATTCCATCTGTACTCAGAATAATAAGACAACATGTTATGATCCAAGAGTGGAGGTTAAGGAGACTTATCTGGCGACCCGGACAGCCTTTGGAGAAAGGAAGTTATTGAACTCCACAAAAATTACAAATCCTAATTTTCCACTATTGATGCATGTGGGGCAATTGATCTTAATTTGAGATTACCAAGGTGTGATTCCATGAGTTGGATTCGCACCTATACTCACAATGAGAAGTACTTATGTATTCAGCATAATTACCATCAAGGGGATTGGGGTTCAGTATCCCCATGTTATAACCCAACCAAATGTACAGGGTGGGGATGTGTGTCTTGGAGCACATCCAGTTATGGGGATAAGCAAGGATGGCTGTTAACCATAAGAAAAGGAACAACTTACTCGAACTGCAATCCTAACACCTGTAAGCCAGTGGTGCTCAACTTCACCAAATTTAGTGAATGGGATGCTAATGACAGAAAGATTTTATAGGAGTTCGGATTGGGAATAGATGATGCTGGCTCTGACCCAGTCACTCTCATTACGATAAAAGTAGTAAAAATAGAAAAATAAACTAAGCAACATAAACTGTTCCATTCTTTTTATGAAGAATTGGAAACCAAGATTGAAATATCAGCCATCACCAAAAATGTATTCATTGATTTGGCTGAAAGAATAGTAGCCTCCTTGAATGTAACTAACTGCTATGTGTGCAGAGGAACTAATATGGGTGAACAATGGCCCTGGGAAGCTCGAGAGTTAAATCTCAGCAATGTAGCCAGGATGAATTTAACTTGGTCATCACAAGATAGACCACTCCGGTGGATCACACAAACTTCTATAATAGGTAAAGTGTGCTTTATCCGAGAAGAATCAAACCAATTCAACCAAACAGTAGGCAATTGGCATGTGAACAGGGATTCCAGATAAATGACACAGCAAACAGTTGGTGGAATGGCAGTAATATGAGTGAACTCTCCAACCCCATTACAAATGTAATCAACCTTAAAGAAATATGGAATCAACCTGGAAACATTTCTCTAGAGTGGAAAAAGCCTGATGGAATGTATTGGATCTGTAGCAGATATGCCTATGTAAAACTTCCCAAAAGATGGAATGGAGCATGTATTTTGGGCACAATTAAACCTAGCTTCTTCCTTCTTCCAATAAAACAAGGGGAGAGGTTAGGCATACCAGTTTATGATGAAATTGGACTCAGGGAAAAACAATCAATACAGATCTCGGGTCCAAAACAATGGCTTGATGAAGAATGGCCTCCTGAGAAAATTATATAGGTATATAGGCCGGCCACTTGGGCTGAAGATGGGATGTATGGATATAGAACCCCTTTATATATGTTAAATAGGATAATAAGTCTTCAAGCAGTATTAGAAATTATTACTAATGAGACAGCTATAGCTTTAAACTTACTTGCTAAACAAAATATTCAACTTAGGACAGCAGTATACCAAAATCATTTCACTTTAGTTAACTTATTGGTTCAAGAAGGAGGAGTGTGTGGAAAAATTAATCTGACCAATTGTTGCCTACAAATAGATGATCAAGGGAAAGCAATTGAAGAAATCACTACTAAAATAAGAAAAACAGCTCATGTGCCAGTTCAGACTTGAACAGGAATTGTGGATATTTCTTGGTGGTCCCAACTAATAGAAGGAGGATGATCAAAATGGGGAATAATATTGTTATGGTTCATAGGATGAATACTGATTCTCCCTTGTATTCTACCCGATGGTCAAAATTATACAATATACAATCAAATGAATGCAGGTAACCTTGATTCAAAGGAAAGATAAAAATGGAGAAAAGATTCTAATATTCTAATATTGAAGGTAGATAAGTTAACTTCTAAAAGTAAAGGTGAGTATTGCCTTGATTAATGAAGATATATATGAATAAAGAATTTTTAATGTAAATAGAAAAGGGGTGGATTTGAAGGGAATATAATTTTTGATAAAAATTCTTTAATGAAGACTTAGTTAAATATCACATAGCCTTAGTTTCCAAAAAGGCGGGAAAACTTGTTGTCAGGCAGAAAACATGTTGTCAGGTTAGGCAGTCGGAAAAAATGTGACCAAAGTGGGCCTATCAACTGGGTCCATGAAGGAGGGATATGGCGTGTCATCGGGACCAGGAGATATTTAAACCATCGCCAACTTTGATCGTGTGTAGCTTCTTGGTTTTGTTAATAGAAGTCCACCAGCCTTTGCAAATGCTTTTAAAATAAAATTTTCTTTCAGTGACCTCCAAGTCTCTTTTTGAGTTTAATTTTTATCTCAGAAAATATGGTTCCAGTTCTCATGTGCAGCTGCCTATATGAAGTCACCTCCTCCGCACAGATACAAATGCAAGCAGAGTAGACTACTTTGCCTACCTGACCCTGGAGGCAAAGCTACTTAGTAGGACTCCTTGGTTTTTTTAACTGCTTACATTCTAAGTTTACTTACATACATTTTTAAAATTAGCAAAATTTCTGCAAAGGAAAATATAACAGGAATTTAAAGAGCAACAACGTAACTCAAAATGAAAAAAACAACAACAACTAATATTAAGGGAGGTTTCAAAGGAAACTGATAATAATCACAAATCAACCTCAGATTTTCATAATAAAAAAGTTTTAATGTGCAGTTACACCTAATCCTAAATTCTCCAATTCTGAAGTGAAATTCATGTAGTGCCAAATTTCTTATAGCAATTTGTAGGAGCAAGGCCTCCTGCCTTGGGCATGGGGTTGCACTAGAAGACCTCCAAGGTACTTTCCCATCCTATATGACTGCTTTGCTTCCTTCCGTCTGTTGCCAGCCAAATGGTCTTTAGCTGTGCTAGACTTCAACTCCCATAATCCCATTCTAATGGCTAGAAAAAGCTAGACTTTTATTCAACCGAATGGACTCTTATCTCTGCCACTAACAAATAATCGACAGATTACATGTGCTGAATTGACACAACTGTTAGCTGGCTTTTTGATACCATTATTTTTGCACCCCCAATCACAGAGGTACATAATGAGGATTAATTTAAAATGTGCATCAACAGATTGTCACAGGGTAATTTTCTTCTTTGGAAATAATTCTAACTACTCTTACAAATCTTTCAGGTAAATATTTCCATAATACTTACAATACTGAAAGAAAATACATTTCCTTCCCTCTATAATTGCTGCAGACATAGAAAGGCTGAAACATTCTGCTTTTGGTCAGCTAACATATGGAACATATATGCCCCCTGGACATGGATGGGTTGCTAGGACACTGTAACTGGACACTATAGATCTCAACAGATAACATGCAGCAAGTGTACTTTATTTCCCAAATGGCAAAGACAGACAGCAGATTGGTCTTATCAAAGAAAATAACATAAAGGTAAACTATATGGTAAACTATAGTCTATTTCCACAATAAAATAGGTAAAAGAAAATATAATAATAAATGTGCTAAAAACAGAGAATCCAAGTTCAGCTAAATACATTGCCTTTACCTGATACATCAATCTCTTCAATAAAGTAGGTTTTTAGCTGAATAGTCTTGTTTATAAACTTAGCAGCTGCTCACAATCTGTATGTCCTCTTATACCCAGGAGGAAATAGGTCAATCTGTGATTTAGGTCTACTGTATTCTTTCAAGTAAATATTTTAAATTTCTAACCTAAAGGGGACCTAAAGTTAACAATAAAAAAAACTATGAGTAATATCTTCAATTGCTGAGGAACCACATACAAGTAATCCTTGACATGACAATTCATTTAATCACCTTTTAAAGTTATAATGGCATTAAAAAAGGGGACTTACAATCCATGCTCAAAGTTACAGCAGCTGCAGTACCTCTGCAGTCACTTAATCAAAATTCAGGTGCATGGCAACCTGCACTTATAACTGCCAGGTATGTTGCAATCCTACCACTACCTGTCTCCCCACCTGCCCATCTATGCTGTTTTGGCCACCCTATATATACAACAGCACATAGCAACAGCAGTGCCAGGCCTGGGGTTGAAGTGGAAGGCCTTCAGCAGTCTCAGTCAAATTACCTGAAAAATGCTGCCTCAAACCCAACACCATGGCCAGCCACCTGTGCACAAAGCCACAGTTAACCCCACTGCTCTGCTCTCCTCAGGGCTGCTGCATTCAGCTAACCTTCACCCTTTTTCTCCTGTGCTGATAAGGAGGGCCTGGCCTATCCCTGCTGTATGTGAGGCAGCAGCCATGGCTGCTCCAGGCCTTCTTCTACATGTGAGAAAGATTCTGGCTGCATTAGGCCCTCTTCCCAAGGATGCTTGCACCATTCTCCAAATCAAGAGATGGAAGTACCCATATTTGGCCATGGAATCCAACAACTCAAATCTTGTTGTAGAATAGGGTTTTTTTTAGAAATTGTATCAATTGACAGGTATTTTTTGGTTTGGAAAGTGTTTTTGTTCTCAGCCAACCAATTTAAAGTTCTATTTTTGTCAATAATTCTATGTCAGTTTGGCCATTGATACCTAAGATCCTCTATTTAAAAATTTCCTTGGCCTGGGAGGCAGTTGAGAGTAAATATTGGGTGTAACCTATGCTGTAAAATAACTTTGATAAATTGCTTATCCAGGAGATGTGCTGAGCCACACTTAAATCAATTCAACTGAACACATTTTGGGTAGCCTACCAAGGACAAAGACAGAAAGCATCCTTGCTGATTTTTGAAGGGGGAAAAAAAGCTTTCACATTTTTCATGCTTGCTTTTCCACATTCAATTTTCATGTAACTAACTTTTTAATCAGGATTTGCAAACTTTCCACCATTAGTCACTCCTGCATCAGGGACTTTAGCCAACTGGACAGGATAAGCTGTGTCTCAGTTTTCATACATGAATCTTCAGAACAGTTCTATATAACCCAATCTTTGAGCCACAAAATGCAGCTCGTGGTTCTCCCTTCTTTTGCCTTTGATCCTGCACCTAAATGTGTATGTGTAAATGTACACGTATATGTATACATATATATGTATATGTAGGAAAATAATGTCTTTACCTTTCTACAGCCATGGTCCTCCTCTTTCCCCTGACTTACTCGACCCCGTTTCTTACAGACAGAAGGCAATGTCTGATTGCAAGGACTGTCATTCCATCTCCCTTCCTGGATGGAAGCACAGAAATTTCAACTTTATAAAACCACTTTCACAGTTGGGCCCAGTTTCTAAATATTCTAAACATTAATATAGTATCTTGCCAGCTTCCTGTGTCAACTATATATTTACCAATTTAAACAGTTTTGCAAAGCCTTTATGCAAATTTCTAATCTAATACTGTACTAACTTAATCTTCATGATATCTTTTGCCTTTTTATATGAGACTATCAATTTCTATTTTTTGTACAAAAAGGCCTTTTGCAATGCTGACCTGTTTAGCACATGCCTGGGCATATTTCTGCAATCTTCGTTTCAGAAATCAGTTTTTAAAACAAGTAAACCAATTTCCCTTCTACATACAACCTCCCAAATATCATAAACCAAAATGTTTCCAATCTAAAGGAACACTGTAGGCAATATGTATAGGGCAATTTTAAATGTTTTAAAAGAGTTATTTAATCCTATTATACAGCTATTGGTAAAATCTCAAATGGCTTCAAAAAGTAAATATTTCAAGTTTATCAATATATCTGGATGATCCAACTATAAAAGACAAATTGGAATGGATTCCTACAAAGTTTTGCCTGCTTCAGTTGTCTGTGAAGAAAATAAATAGGTCTTAGATTACATAATTGTTTTGGCCAAAGTTGGATAAGTCATTTCCAAATTTCTTTGCAATCAAATCTGTTTTAAGAAAAAAAAAGAGTTTAAAGTGCAGATCCCTTAAGATTCCAAAATCACAAGTCATTAATGAGGAATACATAGTATTATTTTGACTTTTTGATACATGTGGTACAGAGTCCTCTTTATGTTAAAATTACATATTTCTCTCATGATAGAAAGATTTCCAAAATTTTATTCATACCGGCCCCCAGATAGTCACACAATCCTCCAGGCTATCTCGGAAATTATTGGGCTCAAAAGGATGCCAGAATGTAAATTGCACTGGTGTGCCATCTGACCACTCAAAATTCATCTGTAGCCGGAGATCATTCAGACCAATCCAAAGTTCTTCAACATCTGACACAACAGGGAAGAAGAGAAGAGAGTGTATACAGTCCTCTTCTGTGTATATGTTAGTAATACACTTCTTTTTATTCGCTACATCACTCAATGCACAAGAGGTATGCCTACTTCTGTCTTTCTAATTTACTTGCCCTCTCCAATATATAAAAATTTAACAGAATGCTGCTAAATTTATGAAAACTTCCATGAAAACAAGGAGTTTAGAATTTGGATGTAGCACCCAGAAAAGTTGTGACTTCCTCTGCTATGATTTATCTTCACTTTATTCCCAAACCAACTGTAGCTCAATTTCATCATTGCCTTCAACATGCCTCTACTCCATGTTCTCTTCAGGAAGATTTTCCATAAACATTCAACATACTGATTCATCTAAAAATTCAGTCAGTACCATAAAAAAAAATCAACTTACGATTTTTAGAAAAACCTATTTAATCCTTGAAGGGGAATAGCATAATTGGCCCAAGGATCAGCAATCAGCTAAATAAAGTGTGGAAGTAATCATTTTGATTGTCAAAATGACAATTCAAGGCTGCATCCCAGTCAATGAACATTTTTGATTGAACCAAGACTCGTTGGGAACAAGAAGATCTATTTCCTTTTAGTTTAATCCAGTATTCTGTCAGTCAAACTTGGTTCTTCTTAAAATGCTAAGCAAGGTCAAATCTGATTATTATTTGGACATGTAACCATGAGGAAATATCAGGGGTAGGGTGGCCTAGAAATCTTAAAAACATGGAAGGCAATAGCAAACAATTTCCATACCGTTACAAAGAAAATTATATCTATGAAGTCACTGAAATCCGACTTGCAGATATCGCCATTTTAAAGCCACTGGCCACAGAGCAAGCTAATTGGATAAGCATCTACATCTCACATCTTACTTTCTGTAAACACTATCATAAAAATTCTCTACTCATTTTGTAATATGATTGCACACACACACACGCACACACACACACAAACACAGAGAAAGTGAGTTTGTGGTAAAGTACATGGGCATCACTCTTTTACTAAAGACATGCATACTCTATGTGATCACCAATCTTCTAGTCCTCCTGGTTTTTCTCTTTGACCAGAGCCACCATGGCAGTCATTTTATAAATGAGATTACCCACTGCATAGCTGCTGCTTGAGAGTTCTTGGGATACTAATTCAAAATTCTGAGTATACTTCAATCTATAAGTGTCCAGAGGGCATGATTAAATCAATTATCCTTTACCTTGCTTGATTTGCTTGGTGACAAACTCCAGTTCAGAGAGGGTATGGATGCTCACCAGATCCCCTTCACTGCGCAAGCAGGTCTTTTTGGCATCTATCCAACTTTTCTTTTCACTTATCAAACGATAGCAGTTAGATTGGAATGGCTGCCAGCTGGGATCACAATCAATCTTCACTTCAGATTCTACTGGGATTATAGTACATAAATTTAGAGAATCAGAGAGCCATGGGATATAACTGTGAGACTACAGCCAAAATCTATAAACAGAGTACTGTAAACCTAGCACAGAACTTTACTTTCTGCCATATAAACCAGCTGACTAATTCCTTAATCACAGATATTAATAAATGGATTCAAACTAAAATCCATAGTTTTCCATAATTATTTTCAAACAGAATGCAAACATTTATTTCCTTCTTATTCCTTACATTGGTGCTCTAAGTGCCTGGCTTTCAGGCTCTGAAACTCTTTTGCCTTTGTACTTCCTTCTAACCCATTCAATATATCCCTCTCCTCAAAATTATAATAAAATATTAAAATCAGCTAACAAATAAACACCTGGTGAAAAAATACATCTTACAGATTTTCTAAATATTGAGAGTAGGGAAATACAATCCAGAACCTGGGAACAACACAAGGTCCTTTTCATGTATCAGAAAGTGAGCTTTCCTACTGATTAAAAGAAATGGATAAATTTATCATGGAAAAGACAGAACCTATCCATACAGCCCCTTGCCCCAACTCCAGAATAACCTACTATTAGATTATGTCTTTACAACCATCTTGCTGCTAGCTTGCTGCTGAGCGAGGCTTAAACTGTATCAAAGCTATCCAGCAAGAAAGTGGCACTTTTCATAGAAAAACAAAAGATCTCCTACATGAGTAGTGCTCCATGTTGCAGAGATCAGTCACCTTCATAAGATTGGCAGCTGGCTGGGCTCCTAATGGCTCTTTGCAAAATCAACCCTCTGTTTACGCTGCCAGAAAGAATATAATCAAGTTTTTTTCCCCCAGCTCAGGAGAGCATCAACCTCATGGAAAACTTGCCTAAAATCTATAAGTATGTTTGATATAACTTTCCCATTTATGGTTTACACAGTTTCTTATGAATTCCTATAAAATAACAGATGGAAGATGGCAGTGACTGGCAATTACTGGAACTACAGAGTGAATACACCTATAAGAAGCTGCAGCTGTAAATGCAATGCCTGTCCAGTACTCTGCCTCAAAAACAAAACTTTTAATTTCAGGAAACCATAGCAATTGGCTTAGAATCATCACTCTGGAAAGAAATGTAAGAGGTCATGCAATCCAATCTGTATTCAGGGCCCAATTTAGTATCTTTGACTATCTAGCCACTCTTTCAAGACCAGTGTGAAAAATCAAGCCTCAGGCCAGGAAAAAATCTGGCAGCAAATAAAAGCTGAGAAGAATCTTGTGAAAAGAGCTGGGAATTCAGCACTGTTATTTCTTCACAGGCTGGCAAGAGCTGATTTTGTATGCAGAACAGGTTTGCAAAAGGCGCTTTGCCTGGGTGTGATGCCAGGGTACTCCCTTAGTAAATGATGATTGTGGATTTGTTGTTCACTTTTTCTCTCCTCCTATAACAGAAGGAGGTATCTGCCACTCTTGTTATGATGACAGGAATGCTATTGGCATTTTGCTAAGGCACAGTAAGAGAAATTTGCAGCTGCTACCTGCAAATCCAGTGAGAATCAAGGAGCATTCAACAAACCTATTCATTCAATTGGAAAGTAAATCTATCTAAAAAGAGGTTACCTCAATCCCTCAGATCACTTCTTTATTTACTTATAGCATTTCCATGTCCTCTGGACTTATTTTCAATTTGTTCCTTTTGGTAAGATCATTTTTTGAACTTAGATAGCATCCAAGAGTACATATGCTTCCAATGAATTGGACAAGTAAGGAGCAATTAAACTGGATATCTCAGCATACTGAAAATATCCCACTCCAAAAGGATCACTCAGCAGCCTCTTTCAAGCTAGAAAGGAATATCTTTTTCTGGCAAAGAGACACTGACCACCTCTCTTAAATATGGAGCTGGTCCCATACTGGCCAATTTATTCAGGTAGGAAGGTCAAGGCTGGGAATATAGCTTATGGAGTCATTTAATCCTGTCACACAAAAAGCCTATGGTAACCCAATACATTTCCTCATTTACCATACAATTTCTCCAGAACCAAGGCCCTGTGTGAGATTTTCTGCAAAAATCCATAGAAATTTCATATTCTGCAGTATAGTTATTGTTTGTTTATGTTTAAACTAAAATATTCAAATTGTTTGGGTTCTTTTGCATTTTCCAAATTACGCACCTGTGAAGTATGTATTAGAAGTAGCATTTGGTTTCTTCTTACAGATATATGGCAAAGCAATGCTGCAATCCCGGTTCTGCCATCCTCCCGAGGACTCTGTCCGTATCACCCCACAATTTTCTTCATTGGGATTATCAGGCTGGTCTATAAGAGAAGAGGATACCCTATCTCTGCAACAACCAATCTTCAAACAAAACAAAAAAACATAACCCAAGAATGTTATTTCAGTATTAAGGATCTACTCTTGGATCGACTCTGAATTTCAAGGATTGAAAAGACATTCTTTTTGGATTTTGTTATCAGAGATGAAAAAAAAATATACATTGTGCTGATGAAGATTAGGCTGCATATATAGGAAATTTTTGTCCAATGCTGCAAAATAACTGGATAAATCAATCACAGAAAAGTAAAGATCTCTATATTCTCAAAAATATCATCATCATTTTAAAATGTAATACTAAGTTTTAAGACTAGCTACCCTTATTTCAAATAGTTTCCATTCTCTGCAAAGGATGGATTTTAAAAAATGGATTACTATTATCATGTTACTTTAAACTGTGCATTAAAGCCAAGCATTACATCTGTAGAGAAAAAGGACAGGGTATGTTTGACCAAATGTTTGCTAAGGATATCATATTTGGGCTGTAAAAATTCAAGTATGTTCCCTTCACTACCATCTAGGGACTACTCAAATTGCTGCATCCCCAGATATGGTGGCCCTTCTTTGACTTAAGGACATAGACTTCTATCATGCAAATTCTGAAAAGAAGTGGAAAATGGGTTTGTATTATCTCAAAAAATGTTTTATATTTGCCTGGCTCTTTATATTACACACACACACACACACACACACACACACACAGGGAATATATATATAATAGAAATATATACAGTTAGTAAGCAAGATCCACTTATACGCTAATCATACAAAATATGTATTATTTTTATTTGTGTAATATCATTCAGCTTTCAGTCTCTGGGTCCAGCTTACCATTTTCCCAATTGAGGAACTTCAAGGGGGAATTGTCAGACCACTGCCAGCCCCCATTGAGGTCCAAATCATTAAGCCCAATCCAGAGTGTGGAACCGTATCCTGTCAGCAGTCCTGGTATAGTCAGAGAAAGATAGAAAGTCACAGAATCAGATCTTCTACTGTAAGTCATCCTAATCCAGTGGTGGCGAACCTATGGCACGTGTGCCAGAGGTGGCACTCAGAGCCCTCTCTGTGGGCACGCATGCCGTTGCCCCAGCAGAGTTCGTCAGAGTAGCGAGCACGTGGCGTTTGGAAACGACAGGGCAGGAAGTGAGCGAGCAAGCGGCGTTGGCCCCCCGGGGATGTCCCGGAGATGGCGAGGGACTGGCCCCTGCCGCCCTGGCCCCAGCCACGCTCACCAAGTCTGCTGTGACCACTGCAGCCACACCCACCCAGTGGGCAATGCCTCCACCCATCCTCCCTGAGGGCACCACAATGCTGATGCAGCCCTGGCACTTTGCAATAAATAAGTGGGTTTTGGGTTGCAGTTTGGGCACTGTCTCTAAAAGGTTCGCCATCACTGTCCTAAGCCATAATGGCACCTAACAACGTTCTTTTCTACACATATTTGTTAAACCATGGTAATAGTCAATTACCCATTACACACCAAGCACAAACTAGTCTTCTCTGAATCTCTTCTCTTCTGAGCCATCCATTTGCACTGAACAGCTTTCTTTTACAATATTCATATTACATATTCAAATACTTTATATATAGGTATTTAATGATACTTTCTCTGTATTGATATTCATTCTATCAAAATACTGAAGAACACCCAACAAACAACCACTATTGGAAGGCTTACTGTTAGTCATATAGGTGAAAGAATGGAAAACATAGTCTGCAGAGCAAAACATTTTTCCATCCCGTTTACATATGAACCTGTTTCAAGTATAGATTTCCAATGCTTACCATTGATGTAGGTCTGTTCGTGAATTGCAGTGATACTAAGCAAGCTGGCCCCCTGCTGCTCACAGCTCTTTCCAGCCTCCTGCCAAGACAGGGTGGACTGGAAGTTAAACTGATAGCAGCTATTGGTGAGTTGGTCTCTATCCCAAAATGTATCACAGTCATTGCCTATGAGGACAGGACAAAAAGGAGGTTACTTCAAGTTAACACAATAAGTCCTCACCTTAGTTAGCAAATGGATTCAAACATTCATTCTACAGCTTTTTAAGTTTGTGGCCAGCGTTGCCTAGGGAATAATCACGTGGAAAAAAAGAAGAAGAGAATGCAAGGTGGATTCAGAAGACACAATGCAATCTAGTTTTCATAAAGATTGCAGCAACTGCATAGAAGGATACATTTCTTGAATGCTGAATTTGATATTAAGCTTTCATTGTTATCATAAGATATATACTGTATGTAGTCTTTGCTTAACAACCCTAATTTGTCCCAAAACTTCTGTCACTATGCAAAGGGGTGATTAGGGAAAAATTCACGGGCCTGCACTGCTTAGGAACTGTTTTGGTAATCCTAGTTACAGTCATTAAGCAAGAACTGGTGCCATTTTTAGGCGAGAACTACATGCTTCTCCTGGTCTGCAGGAATTGCTGTGTCTGTCCTACTGCATTCTCCTCCACCAGGCCCGGTGAGCCTCCTTCTGCAGACAGGCTCTTCCCTCCTACCACGCTTGCCTCCAACTTCCCCCTCCCTTCCCCCCCTCATCTCTGCCCTTTTGGCCACCTTGCACTCAAGCTACCACCATCCACTATTTGCTTGCCACTCCCAGCTGCATCCAGCTGACCTTCGCAGTCTCCTTCCCGCTAAAGATGCTGCTGGCCTCTGTGACATGACACCTCAGGAGACCTAAAGGAAGGAGGGGGATGGGCAGTGAAATGGGAAGCAGAAGGGCAGCAGAGAGGCAGGGGTGGCAGAGTGCAAGGCAGCCAAAAGGACAGGGACGGGAGGGAGATTAATGGGTGACAGGAGTTGTATGCTGTGATCATAAATGCATTCTGCCAAATGCCCAAATTTTGATCATGTGACGGTAGAGATGCTGCAATGGTTGTAACTGTGAGGACTGGTAATATAATTACCATTTGTTCAATGTTGTCATGATTCAGAACAGTTGCTGAACAAATGGTCATTAAGTAAGGACTACAATAAGAGTTCAGTTGGAATAGTGATTAAAAAATAAGACTGTAACCAATCTTCACATTTATCACCTTGGCAAGTCTGTAAATCAATGGAAAATTGAAATAAGATTGTAAGCACAGTTGCAGTTTCATTTAGTGGCTGCTTCGATTAGCAACCAAGTTTCCGTTTCCAATTGCAGTAATAAATAACAATTATAGGTAGCCCTTGACTTACAATCATTCACTTAGTGACCATTCAATGTTACAATAGCACTGAAAAAAGTGACTTATGACTGGTTTTCACACTTACCACCTTTACAGCATCCCCATGGTCATGTGATCAAAATTTGGGCATGTATGTATGACAGTTGCAGTATCTCAGGTCATGTGATAACCATTTGTAACCTTCCATGCTGGTTTCTGACAAAATACTGAAGGAAGCCAGATTTCCTTAACAACTGCATGGTTCACTTAACAACTGCTGTGATTCATTTAACAACTTTGGGAAAAAGATTGTAAAATGGGGTGCAACTCATTTAACAACTGTCTTGTTTTAGCAATGGAAATTTTGGGCTGCACTGCGGTCATAAGTTTACCTGTATATACATATGCATTTATATACACATCCTGTGTCTATATAAATACCACTTTTCTATGTGTTCCATGACAAAAGTACTTAAACTCTGACCGTATCGCTAAATCTGTATCAAATGTATTTCATTGTTCTAGTTAAGGAAGTATTAAGGGGAAGGATCAGACATATAATGCAGGAAAAGAAAGCAAGGGCTAGAGAAAAATGCACACATACAATCTGAACCTAGTTACAAAGTAGCAATTATAGGCAGGAAGTATATGAAAATAATATAGGTAGTTAAGTTGACAGGAGGGTGAGAGGAAAGAGTAATAAGAAGAACCAGGAAAAATCTATAAACATTTTTAGTAGCAGAATTATTCAGGAAATCATAGTCTTAGGAGCTTAGCTGTGAAAAAGAGAAACAATAAAAACTCTTGTGGAATCTAGCAAAAAAAAAAAAGAAGAAGAACCCATTTAACTCAACTGCACATAGTCACCACTTTATTCTTATGAAAGTATTAGCCTAGGGAGTCATATGCCCACAATCCTGTACAACCGGAAGCAGCTTACTCTTAATGGGGCAGAATCCCCATCTCTCATCTTTGCCATAATCCTGTGTGGTGGCACACCAGAGATGACCATCTCCACGTCCCATATTTGTACAATCATGAAACCACTGATTATCGTACTTGAAGGGGATGGTGCAGGGCTTTCCATGAGAGTTGCCTTGAATAGTGTAAATTTCTGGAAAAGAGAGGAACACTATAGCTCATATTTGTCCTCTGCTAGAAAAAGGAGATGTTTATAATTTTGAACAAAAGGTTTGGCAACCAACACTTTGTGATCCAGCTTAAGATTTTATAATTCATTTATGGATAGCTATAATCAGCCTATGCTGCCTAATTTCAAATTAACCCAACACTTTTTTAATTGCTGGAAGATTGTTCCAATCCATACATGACTGTATTCCCCCCCCCCCCCCCGCAATAGTCTCCCCACACTCTCCAATAACATAATCTATAAATTCTGCATCAAGTGGAGAACAATGCATTTAGAGAATTCAGGGTTTATTGGTTGATTGAAAGAGAATTTGCGGAAAAAATCAAGATGGCAGATGGCTAAAACATAAAAGTTGGCCATTTGCAGTTAAGTTCATAAATATTCAGCAGATAATTCAATCCCTGGTAGTGTTAGAAAACATGCTACTTAACTAAGAAAAAAATATTTATTCCTGTCAAGAATGGTGATAGCTAAATACTGGAAAAGTAACTCCTATAATTCTGTTTATGATTTAGCAATATCTGAACAATTAATAGTTTTCAGAAAGCTTGCCATGTTCATCTTTTCTGAAAACAATATTTTATGGAACTTTTAAAATTATCCAGTTTAATTACTGTTATATGTGATAAAAAAAATGGTTAGACTGAGATGCCACAAAACTATGTTTGTGTTAATAGGTGGATTATAGATCACAGTAGATTAATACAAAATACAATTAAATGAGATTGATTCTTTGAAATATAGTTCTTCTCTATGTTCAAAGACAATGGAGGGCAATGAAGATTCTCCATATATTCTTTAGGAAAAAATATACATATCTGTCTTATCAATTATAAGTTATAATTCCATACATATTACTAAAATGCTCTTATCCAAATTTGTTTTGCTTATTCATTTTTCATATTGCAAAATCAGTTTTAAAATTCTGCATTAGGATTGTCCAAATCCTAGACTGAGAGAAAGTAAATCCAAACTAAATAAATCTGCATTTCTACATTTGTTTTGGAAAACATTTAGACCAGTGAATTTGCAATGTTCCTGGTTCACTTTTTGGTGTCAGAGACTTCATGAAGTGTTGTTAATCTTCTATTTATTTTAAGAGAAACTTTATTTTACTGTTCTAATACAAGCTGTACATCTTGGCATTGTCAAATAACTATTTCTGTGCAACTGTAAAACTATAAATATGCACAAAGGTCTGCTCACAAAGTTTTGGATCCTGACTAAATTACTCACAGATCCCACCATTCAGGTAAATTAGTAGCATTCAGATCATTTGAAATCAAACTATTCATTGAATATTCTATTCTGAATATTCTATTTAGAACATTCTATTTAGACTGAATTTAGTATAATAGCTGAGCCTGGATTCAAATCAGAGCAGAAACCACTACTTCATCATACAACTGTTTCTCATACAAGCTGAAGCTCATTTTTGAAAGGTAAGAGATATTCAGAATGAATGGTGGTTGATGGCTTTGGAATTCATCCATCCTTTGAAAAAATGGAAATCTAAATTGTAGCAAAAATCTTGAAATAGCAGATTGAATCTTTATATGTACTTTGGAAAACAGTAAAATTTTCTAATACTATTGTACAATTTATTTATTCAGGTTTATTTGGGGACAATAGATGAAACCTATGAAATGAACAGTAGGAATCTTAGTGTATCTACGGTACACTATCAAAATTAGAATATAACAAGGTAGCCAATATTTTTAAAGTATTATTTCAGCAGATTTATAATATGATTGGTAGCATTTTTGAACAAACATTCTTAATTTAATTCAAATTACTGTTGAAGAGAATAGTTGGAATTTATGATGAATTCTCCTTTCATTTCAGTTTGGGAAAAAAATCAATGAAAACAGGCAGATTATATTGTTTTGTATTTGGTTTTCAAGGAAATTTATGGTAAGAGAAATGGCAACTTTTCTATATTTGCTTTCTAAGGTTTATAATGAACTATCAACAAATATTGCTCATAATTAGATAACTAAAGTGAATAGGACCAAGGTGGACTGAAAGCAACTTTCCTCATGTAAGAATTTACTATATAAACTAACTAATAATATGTTGTTATAACAACCAATACAGATTACCTTTACTAAAAAAATTAAGTAAGAGATTATCATCTAAGTCAGATAGTGGGGATTGGCTGCCTATAAATCCTACAGATATTGCTAAACTGCAATTCCCAATAACTCTAGCCTGCAAAGCTAAAATTAAGGGATTTGGGGAACATCCAGAAGCCCAGAAATTACCCTTTAATTGCTATAGCAATGATCTGATAAAGCTTGGACAATCAAAGTTTAATGCTGCCTATCACCATCTTGCTCTACTTTCAAGATGTAAAGGCAGCTAGCTGGTTGGCTACTGGAAGTAAAAATGCTAAATTACATAACTTGAACTCATAAGGTGTACTACTATTAGCCTGTAATCATGAGAGTCAATGATATATGTTAATATTTTTTGCTAATAATTTTAATAAAAGATATTAAATTTGGATAATGCAGAATAAAATTTTAATTATGAGTCTTCTAATGTGGGTTTTACCAGAGTATGGCCTAGAGCACAAATCTTCATCATGGCCATAGATCTTCCATTGGCCTCCACGAGCCTGGTCACCTCTCTCAGCTGGTGTCAATGACCAGTTCCCCAACCTCGAACTCAAATACTGGGAAAGCTGGTCCCCTAGACTCCGACAATTCCACCGCATGTTGACAGATTCACGGTCACATTCATAAGTGGCCAATGCATGGGTGGTGGCACTGCTGTTTGCAGACTTCCAGGAGACTCCCAAGCACTGCATGTTTCCGATGTTGAAAAGCCGATTCCTGGAAACCCATTTCCACTTCTGAGCATGAAGACTTGCATTACAGATCTTAGAAATTTTCACCAAAGAGTCCTTTGTTTCCAAGCAGCTCTGCAGACCACTGTTATAGATGAGAAATATCCCAGAGTCTGAGAAAATAAAAATAAACAACAAATATTACTATAAATACTGAAGGTTCAAATACAGAAGACCATTCACTATCAATTAATTACCTGACACATATCCCAAAATACCTCCCAAATGAAGCCATCTAAATTTGGCTTTGGCATTGAGTCAGAAGCAGATAATAAATATGGCAAGAAACTGTTACTAAATAAATATGGAGTGGGAAAAGATTCAGACTTAAAACAAAATGTGTACAAGATGCCAAAGAGAGAGCTGGCCTTTGGATCTTCCAAATCCAAAACTATATCATAAAGCAAACTGCCTAGCATAGATAATAGAATGGATAAAATCCCTGAATAACTGAACGTCAATTTTGGAAAGGGCTGGTTTAGGACTTCATAGATGCTTATGGTACAGAGTCACAAAGGAGGGTAAAAACATAAAAGGACATATTAACAAATAAAGTTTGATAAACATATGGAATATAGGTAGTCCTCAACTTATGACCACAATTGAGCCTAAAATCTATGTTGCTAAGTGAGATATTTGTTAAGTGAGTTTTGCCCCATTTTACGACCTTTCTTGCCACAGTTGTTTAGTGAATCACTGCAGTTATTAATTTAGTAACACTGTTGTTAAGTGAATCTGGCTTTCCCATTGACTTTGCTTGTCAGAAGGTCGCAAAAGGTGTGACCCTGGGACACTGCAACCATCATAAATGTGAATCAGTTGCCAAGTGTCTGAATTTTGATCATATGACCATGGGGATGCTGCAATGGTCATAAATCACTTTTTTCAGTGCCGTTGTAACCTTGAACAGTCATTAAATGAACTGTTGTAAGTCAAGGACTATCTGTACTACAAAGGGAATACAGTAATAACCCAACAATTTCACCCCTTGCTTCTCTCTCAAAAGCTTTGCATGTTGGAGATTCAACAAGCAAATAAAAAACAGCAAGAACTATTTAGTGAAAGCTGGGATATATCATGGTTGATGTATTTACAAATAGCCAGAAAGATAAAATCAGATCTCAAAAAGGAAACAGGGATATTAAGGGAAAAATGTGAAATTCTTACAAAATCAGCAATATCAATTAGGATACTTATATATAAACATTTACCTAAATATGACAGAGAAACAGAACACAAACAAAATCTGTGTGGGAAAATGGATGAAAATTTTCAAAGAAGCAGATACCATATAACAATGGAAAGAATTATGGAATAATCTATAAAACTCACATCAAACCATAACTTCAAGGAAAATTCACACACACACACAGACTGGTCAGATGTTTCAACCAAAAACCATGCAGTTCATCTTCACCTGGTATTGATCAATTCTTTATCTTTCTTGCTCTTTTCTCCACCATTTCTGCTGTTTTTACAAGTTCCTTCATTTCAGCTTTTTTCCTTCACCCTTTCCTTTATCCAAGCTATATTCTTGTATTTCTTTGGGTTGCCTATCTATCTGCTGATTTTCTTAGTTATGGCGGTTACTTGCTGATTTATAATTTCCAATGTTTCCTTAATCTTCCTTGTCTGTAGGGCTGTTTCCGAAGGAGGCAGAGGAGGAGAGTCCTGGGTCTTATGGAGCGAAGGAACTGGATGAGGCTGTCGGCAGGCCCAGAGGAAGAGAGAGAGGCTTTTGGAAGAGTTGGTGGCGGCGGCGGTGTGCTCCAGGGGCGAAAAGAAGCAAGGCCTCTTTATGGAAAAGGTGGAAGAGTCAGGATCAGAAAAAGGAAAGGAGGCGAGGTTGTCGTGCTGGAATACAAGCTAATTTGAGGACTAATCCACATGGAGCTCCGTTTCCATCTGTCCTGTTTGCCATTGTTCGCTCCCTAGAGACTAAAATGGATGATCTGAAACTTGAGCTGGCCATGAACAAGGAGTGTATATCGGAGGTGGTGACCCTTTGAGAGCTGTATGCAATGAAATTTCATTTTGATGTATGACGACTGGTGTACATTCAAAGTGAAAATAAAGTTATTATTATTGTTGTTGTTGTTTATTGATTGGGCGTTCTATGGTGTTCTTGTTCTTCAGCTTTTCATTTGTTCTAACTTGCTTGCATCTGATCTCAGGACGCTGATCTTTTTTTCTAACCTGACTTCCATTTTGGATTTTTTTTCTTGTTTGTTGATTTTGCATCCAAGAGCTTCAGTTATAACTGCTGCTGTGCAGTTAGTTTGTTAGTTTTGTCAGTTAGGTTTTTGAACTGGTGCTTATATTTCATACTATAGTACTGGCATCTTTTAATATTTGTGCTAGCTATGTTTTTTTTATAACATGATTCAATGCAGGCAATCTTATTCTGTTGTTTTTGTGCTGTTCTAGATGCTCAATAATTCTTCATTTCAGTGCCTCTTGTTTTTCAGTTACAGGAATTTGTTCTTTCTGAACTGAAAGTCTAGGAGATGGTGCCCGGTTTGGGAATGAAAATGGTTCAATAGCAATGCTGGCTTCCTCTGGTACTGACTCCCTCTGATTTGTCTCTACTATCTAAGCTACTTCTGGCTTTGATTTTGCTCTTGCAGTTCTTCCAATTCTATTTCTAGGAATACTTTCTTTCATATTATATATCAACATTGAGCTGCTAGCTTATGTACTGTTTCTGGATGATGTTCTTTCCAAACTGGTGTTTTCTTTTCAGATATCTTCTTCTCATTGGACTTGGTTCCTAATAGCAAGTAATTATTTCTTTGTTTTCAATCTCTGTATATTTGCAACAGGTAAGCCATTTTTTTTCAGCTAGTCCTTAACTTCTGGCCCTGAATTCTTGGCTAACAGTCTTGAGTCCTGTATCTCACTTGACACTAGATGTTCAGAAATTCCTACACGCAGCATGGCCCATGTTGCCCCAGGCAATGACTGATCTGGTATAGTTTTCTTTAACTTATGTCTCATCGTATTGTTTATGTGAGAAACGCTCTTCACCTGACTCCTCCAGAATGATTGAACTTACGGCATAGCTCTCATCTTCCTCAGGGCCTCACAATCACATCAAAGTAATGCCTCATTGGAGGTTACTATTTGTCAGATGTCCTCCGCTGTCCGTGTGCAAGGAATTCACGACGCAGGAACAAGGTGACAAAACAGGCTTCAATCCATGTGAAATAAAGTCAGCGCTGGGAGTGAACTGCTCCCAGCGCTTTACATAGCTTCCCCACACACCCCGCCCCCGCCCCCAGCTACAAGCCAGCATCCGGCCCTTGGAGTTGATAAGGCACAGTCCGGCCTCTGGCCTCCCTCCTGCCGCTCTCTGCGCCGACGGCTCTGGGCTGCTCCGGCCTTCTGCATTCCGGCCGGCTGCTCCGGGCGCTGCTACGAGCTGCTGCAGGCCGCGGAGCCTCCGCGGGACATCCCGCCCCAGCACTGCCTCCACGCTGTGTCCCGCCAACAGGGAAGCCCGTCCACTGCCGCTGCCGTCGGCCCTGCCCAGTCAGGCCTGACGGGCCACCCCACTCCGTACCAGATGTCCTCCCACAACACGGTAGGCTGCCGGACCGGTTGCGTGCGTCGGGGTCCGGCTGTGGGTCTGGCTGCGGTGTCAGGTGGCTGGCGGCAGCCGGTGGCCGGCTGAGCGTCCCAGCGGCTGTGTGCGGGTCACACCGCTGCGCTGGGCGTCTTGCAGCTGGCTGCAGAGTCCGGGTGGCATGCCGCTCAGTGCTCCCCCCCTCCCGAACATGTCGAGCCCACGGGGCTGGACAGGCGGCTCCCTCTACCAGGGCTCCACCTGGAAGGTAAGAAAGCAGATGAATGTACGTTCGCCCTGGCGGACGGTTCGGACGGCCCACCACCCGCCTTCCCAGGGTGTTGGCGGTGGAATGACCGCACCAGTCACGGTGCATGCACGTCCTCCCCCCTCACCCACAATGCCTCCGAGAGGGGGTACCCCTTCCACCTTACTAAATACTGTAGCCGCCCACGGCGGGTCCGGGACTCCAGGATCTCCTGGACTTCAAACTGGTCCCCGGATACAGGACCAGACGGCTTCCCCATGGATCCCTGTGGGGAACCCCCTGCTGGTTTTAACAAGCTACAGTGAAACACTGGATGTACCTTCCCCAGTAATCGGGGTAGTCGCAACCGTACGGTTACTGGGTTGATGACTTGGACCACCTGAAAGGGTCCTAGGTACTTGGGGCCCAACTTCTTACAGGGCACTCTCAGGCGCAAGTACTTGGTTGACAGGTACACCCAGTCACCAACCCAGAATGGCTTGTGGGACCCACTCTTCCTGTCGGCCTGCGCTTTCGTGTCTGCTTCTGCCTTCGCTAGGGCATCCTTTACTGTTCCCCATAACCCCTCTACATGTGTTATCCATCCCTGGGCTGAGCAGGACACGAGGAGCCCCTGGGGGCACTCGGGGATAGGGACGAAGTTCACCCCATGCACCACCCAAAAAGGAGCAAACCCAGCGCTGCTGTGCACTGCATTGTTATAGGCCACCTCAGCAAATGAGGGGATAAATTATCGATAAAAATTATCGAACCCCAGAAAGCTCTGCAATTCCTGACGGGTCCGAGGCGCCTGCCACTCCAGCACCACTTTCACCTTGTTGGGGTCCATCTCTATCCCGGCCCCCGATATCCTGTAGCCCAAGTAATCCAGACGGGTCTGGTGGAACTCACACTTGGAGAGCTTCACAAACAGGTGGGTGTTTAGCAGTTTATCCAACATCTGCCACACCAAGTGAACGTGTTCCTCCAGGGTGAGGTATAAATCAGGATATCGTCCAGGTATACCAAAACCCCACAGTACAGGTGTTCATGCAACACCTCGTTGATCAGCTGCATGAATATCACAGGGGGCCCCTGCAGACCGAATGGCATAACCCGGAATTGATAGCTACCAAGCGGGCAGTTGAAGGCCGTCTTCCATTCATCCCCCTGCTTGATGCGAACCCTGTAATAAGCCTCACGCAGGTCCAGTTTTGTGAACACATGCCCCTTGGCTAGATGGGCCAGGAGGTCCTTCATCAGGGGGGAGGGGGTACATGTGCTCTATGCAAACACCGTTGATCCCCCGGAAGTCCACGCAGAGGCGGAACGAGCCGTCTTTCTTTTCTTTGAACAGAACCGGTGCGGCTATCCGTGAATGGGCTGGTTGAATGAAATCCGGGCCAGGTTCTGGTCTATGTAGCGACGCAGCTCCTCCATCTCCCTGGGCGTCATCGCGTACATTCGGAGTTTGGGGAGTTTAGCACCCGGGACGATGTCAATAGCAGTCGGTCATACGGTGAGGAGGTAGGGTGTTGCACTCCCTCGCTGAACACCTCAGCGAGGTCAGCGTACATGGCCGGGAAGGGGCCCTCTTCCCCAGTACCCTCCTGTCCTACCCTGAACTGCTCCCAGCGCTTTACATAGTTTCCCCACAGCCCCCGGCCCCGCCCCCAGCTACAAGCCAGCATCCGGCCCTTGGAGTTGATAAGGCACAGCCCGGCCTCTGGCCTCCCTCCTGCCGCTCTCCGCGCCGACAGCTCTGGGCTGCTCCGGCCTTCCGCATTCTGGCCGGCTATTCCGGGCGCTACTACGAGCTGCTGTAGGCTATGGAGCCTCTGTGGGACGCCCCGCCCCCAGCGCTGCCTCCACGCCGTGTCCTGCCAACAGGGATGCCTGTCCGCTGCCGCCGGCCCTACCCGGCCAGGCCTGACGGGCCACCCTGCTCCGTACCAGATGTCCTCCCACAACATGGTAGGCCGCCGCACCGGCTGTATGCGTCGGGGTCCGGCTGTGGGTCTGGCTGTGGCAGCCGCTGGCGGCCGGCCGAGCGTCCCGGCAGCTGTGTGCGGGTCACAACACGGCGCTGGGCGTCTTGTCGTTGGCTGCAGAGTCCGGGTGGCATGCCGCTCAGTGCTCCCCCCCTCCCAAACATGTCGAGCCCACGGGGCTTGACACTATTAATATTATGGTTAGTTGCACAGTCATCCAGAAGTTTAAACTAGATTTGGCATTGTTATCCACCTATCCACCTATTGTTATCCAGTCCTTTCCACGAACCTGGAATCAGCAGATATTGTTGTTTGATCGTATTAAAGATATTGTCACAGAATGTAAGTTGTTCCAAATAAAGCTGCCTTTTGCAATTGACTGATGGTGATTTTATCAATACTTTTGGTATTCAAGTGGTGCTCCAATTGTTTTGGGATTGCACTCTTAAGTGCCTATTATTACTGGTATTATCTTTACTTTCTTTTGCCAGTTGTTTTATTTCTGTTTGCAAATCTTCGTATTTTGTGATTGTTCTCTTTTCTTCTGCAGTCTCCAGGAACTACATCTACTATTCAGACATTTTTGTCTTTCTCAACAACAATTGTTAAATCTGGGGAGTTATATGATAGGAGTTTGTTTGAATTTTAAGGACCCAGAGCACATTAGCTTCTTCATTTTCTATTACTCCCAGCGGGCAAGAAGTATTTATTGCAATGCATCATTTTTCTACTTGTGCAGATTTTTTATACTTGTGCAATCCAAGATTTTGGGACATAGATCCCATTGTATCGATAACCTCTGGGAATATGATATGCCATGATCTTTCAATTTTGATTTCCAGATCTTGATACTTTGTGGTCTTCTCCAATTCTTTTACTTCTGTTCCATTATCCCTGCTATTGCCACATCAATTGTCTACATTTTCTTCTTTTCAAAGAGAGTTATATCTGGTGTTTTATGAACCAAGACTTTATCAGTCTGTACTCAGAAATCCTGCAATATTTTAATCTGCTCATTTTCCAGCCTCGGATAGTCATATTTTAATCTGCTCATTTTTGACTATGGATAGTCCTCATTTAATGATTGGTCACTTAGCAACCATTCAAAGTTGTGACAAACCGCTCAGAGCTACTTACAATCCATTTTTGAAGTTTCAATGGCCACATAATCCCCCATACACAGTCACATGATCACATTTTGAATGCTTCGCAACTGGCCCGCATTTACAGCTTTTGCAGCATACCATAGTCAGGTGACTGTGATTTCTGGTGTTTTTTGCCCATTTTTGGCGTTTACTTGTAGTTTCCAGCAAAAAGCTGGAAACAGACTGCCACATTCACTTGATGACCACTGCAAAAAAGATCATAAAATTGGCAAGAGTCACATGATTTACTACCATAATTTTGGGCTCAATTACAGTCATAAGTCAAGGAGTATCTATACTTTTTCAACCCTGTGTTCCCAACAATTTTTCATTACTGATATATAATAATTTTTACAGCGGTTCCACTGAATCATTTTGGCAACATTATTTGTAATCAATTAACGAGATCTTACACAAGTTGAGCAAATAATCTACTGTTTCTCCTGATTCTTTGCACAATTTGCATTTTCGATCATTTGATGATTTTGCAGTTCTGGTCTTGATTGCATTAGTTTGCTCATGTGCAACCAAAATCAATCTTTCATATATTTTTTAAGTTGTAAGCCATTGCCATGTTTTATCTTTATTCTTTTTCTCTTCAACTTTCTGTAGAAATTGACCATGTAATTTTCCTTGTTCATTCTCTGTTTGTGTTTTTGTTATATTACATTACAATGATCACTTTTCATTTCCTGTATATTTAGTAAATTCCAATTTTTGTCTTGTATCAATGCTTGCTTATATTTGCTATTATTTGTTATCATTGGTCACACAGTGTTATTATTATTATTATTTTCTACTTTTTAGCTACTTTGTCTTTTGTTAAAATTTGCTTCATCTATCTCTTACAGTATTTTCCTTTATCAATATGTAAACACCTCATGGAAGACAATATGCCAGGCGCAAGTACCAGGAATAGGGGTTGAGTTCAAAGCACTCAAGAGTTTATTACATGTTACCTATACACAAGAATTTCAAACTGATGATGGATTTGACCCCACCTTCAGAGTCCGCCTGGTCATTGCCTACACAATATATATAGCTCACAATTGAACTATAGGATCTTTGGTGTTTTCTGAGTTTAGCTGATTGTTTGCAGACATTTCATTACCCAACTGGATAACATCATCAGTCTTACTGAATATGGAGTCTTCTCTGTATTTGTATTCAGTAGTTTGCTGTGCCAGTTTTGGTCTGTGTGGTTTTCTCCTTTGTAGTTTATTGATTGTATTCTGCTATATTGTTTGTTTGATGTTAATCCATGCTTTTAAGGTGTTAGCTGCTGAAGAAGATGTGTTATATTTTTTTTGTTTCCTTCATAGTTTTTAATTGTCTCTTTTGTATGTAAATATGGTTTATCTTTATGTGGATAAACATATTCATGTATTTATATAACCATATTCAAACTATCCATTTTGTTATGAATGCAGTGTTTATTTTTTATGTTATACTTAACTCTGGATGAAAAGTCAAATAATCTTATGTGTATAATATTGATATCCTAACAGACCTAGGAAACTCGAGACCAATCAGCCTAACATCAATACCTGGGAAGATACTGGAAAAGGTAGTCAAAAAACAGATCTGCTAACATCTAGAAACAAATAAAGTTATAACTAGAAACCAGCATGGGTTTGTTAAAAGCAGATCATGTCAAACCAATCTTATTTCATTCTTTGACAAAGTGACTAGATTAGTAGACCAGCAATATGCTGTGGACATAATACACTTAGATTTCAGTAAGGCATTTGACAAAGCAGACCACAACCTACTTCTTGGTAAGCTAGATAAATGTGGGATAAACAGCATCATCACAAGATGAATTTGTAACTGGCTGACAAACCGTACTCAATGAATAGTTCATTTATGTGAAGGGAAGTAAGTAGTGGGGCACCACAAGCCCAGTACACTTCAGTATCTTCATAAATGAGGAAATAGAAGGGGAACTCATCAAATTTGCAGATGACACTAAGCTAGCAGGAATAGCCAACACCCCAGAGGACAAGCTGAGGATCCAAAAAGATATTGACAAACTTGAACAATGGGCCCTATCCAACAAAATGAAATTTAATGTAGAGAGAAGCAAGGTTTTACACTTAGGCAGGAAAAACCAAAGGCACAAGTACAGATTAAGTGAAACCTGGCACACACAAAAACTTGTGAGAGGGACCTTGAGTGCTAGTGGATGAACACTTAAATATGAGCCAGCAATATGTGCCAGCAGCCAGAAAAGCTAATAAAATCCTTGGTTGTATAAACAGAGGCATAGAATCAAAATCACGTGAAGTATTAGTACCGCTTTATAAAACCTTAGTAAGACCAAACCTGGAATACAGCATTCAGTTTTGGTCACTATATTAAAAAAAGATGTTGAGGTTTTGGAAAAAAGTGCAGAGAAGAGCAGCTAGGATGATTAAAGGCCTGGAGATTAAAACATATGAAAAACATTTACAGTAACTGTATGTCTAGTCTAGAGAAAAGAAGGACTAGGGATGACATGATAGCAATATTCCAGTATTTGAGAGCTGCCACAAAGAAAAGGGGGTCAACCTATTTTCCAAAGCACCAGAGGCAAGAAGAGAAACAATGGATGGAAACTAATCAAGGAGAGAAACAACCTGGAATTAAGGAGAAACTTCTTAACAGTGAGAACAATTAACCAGTGGAACAGCTTGCCTTCAGAATTTGTAGGTGCTTCATTACTGGAGGTTCTTTAAGAAGAGCCTGGACAACCATTTATCTGAAATGGTAGGGTCTTCTGCTTGAGCATGGGGTTGGACTAGAAGACCTCCAAGGTCCCTTCTAGCTCTATACTGATTGATTGATTGATTGATTAACCACAATAAATACTGATATAATTTTTAGTTTTCTCTTTTTCTCTTTAACACTTTAAACATTCTAAATAATAGAATTATCATAATTGTTAATCATATCTCATAAATATTACTGTATTGAAATTTACATTGAAACAATACAATGCATCAAGACTTATAACATTGCAATAAAAACGAAAAAGAAGCAGACAATAAAAATGAAATAGAGTCTTAGAATATAGAATGGGGTTGAAAAAGACCTTTGAGGTCTTGATGTGGGAAATCCTAGATTCAACAGTCCCACATCTGTAATCAAACATTTTGGAAAGGAATGACCAAGTCAGTCTGATGAGAGTAGGGACAATTAATGAGAACAATATATAGTACTTTGATTGCAAATAAATATATACTCTCATAATGTTTTAATTGGTATTTTAGTTCAAATGTCCAGTGATGACTAATGCTATGATTAACGTTCTTGTCTCAAACTGTTTTTTCCCCAAGAAAATTCCTAGCAGGATTGCTGGCTAGTAATATGCTTTCAGAAAAGATGAATTCTGAGACACTACCTTTTAAAAAAAAAAAAGTTAAGCACTTTTAGGATCTCTTTTTTTAAGCAGCAAAAAGAGAAACAAATTCCCCTTCCAAACAAAGGCAGACAGCACATTTTAAGAAGAGTTAGTTTTTCCCAACTTGCTCTATATTCATAGCTTTGTGGTTTTAGAAACTTTCAGGTCACAGTAAGCTAAGTCAGCAAAAAGTGTGAGTGAGCCAAAAAAACAAACAAAAAAAAAGCATCAATTTACTCTAAAAACAAAGGACTAAAGTTGGAAAATTACAACTTGCAGAACTTAGAAAATTACAGCCCCCAAAAGTTTCATGATGTTTTGCTGAAGAGAAAAAAAGAAAAATAGTCATCAGTTACCTGGTTAATAAAAAGTTACTAAAAATTAAATACCTGATTAGTAAAATCTTGGATCTATTTGGAACATGTTTCTTCTGATTATTTGATCTATTATAGTAAAATTCATGTCTTTAAGGGAGATGAAAACTTTAATAGATGAAGTGCAACAAGAGCAAGCAAGCCTCCCACATTGTACTCATTGGCTGGTTTCTTGTCTAAATTTCAGATGTAAGCTCAGAAAATTTTTAACACCCCCCCCCCCCAAGTACAGTATTTTTCCAGTCCCTTCAAGTCCAAGTTACAGAAATGGGAGAAACTACACATGGACATTATTATTGCAATTATGATATATTAAATTTCAATATATAATAATTTTACAGTTCTTATAGGGGTGACCATTTACACCAAAGAATTAAAATTAAATAATCTAGATTAAGCAAATGAGATGATAGACCCTGAACCAAGTCAGTTAAGTATAGCAGCCTGTACCAACCTGATGCGTTTCAGAAATGTTAAGAATTGTTATTTGTTGAGGAGGAAAGGAGCAGAAGAGTGCTTGCCATGCATCTGGAGGGCACTAGGCTGGGGAGGCTGCACTGCAGATAAACTGTTTGCCCTTCCCTTCCTCTGTCTCCACTTCTATTTTTCTGTTTCCTCTTACTTTTAAATATTATTATTCAGCCAAGGGCAAACTTCTGGTAGCATGCCTTATTACCTAATCACCTTATTATTTAATCACCTTATCATTTTACATTTGCACCTGGAAATTTGAAAACAATTATCCTCTACCCAGAAAAATGGCATGGGGATTCTTTTTTGGGGGGAAAGCTTAAAAAGTTAACATGGTAGGCACACCCACAAAAATCCAACCCTCCATGCCTTTCCATATATGTGTGATATTCATTAAAAGGGATGAAGTTTCAATTGTGCAATCACCATAACCATCTTGACCTTTTGGACGGCTCCTAAAAATAGCATCATTTCTATGAAATTAAATTCTCATGAGAATTAGTTTTAATACCAACCTAGAGAGATTGGTGCAGAAGTAACACACACCATCTTAAGTAGGGAGAGATGATTTGTTAAGGAAACTTCCTGGTTAAGCTTTAAGAGGGATCTCAAGAGTCCTAGTGGACAATCACTTAAACATGAGCCAGCAGTGTGCTGCAGCTGCCAAAAAAGCCAACACAGTGCTAGGCTGCATTAACATAGAGATAGAATCAAGATCACGTGAAGTATTAATACCACTTTACAATGCCTTGTAAGGCCACACTTGGAATACTGCATCCAGTTTTGGTTACCACGATGTAAAAAAGATGTTGAGACTCTAGAAAGAGTACAGAGAAGAGCAACAAAGATGATTAGGGGACTGGAGGCTAAAACATATAAGGAATGGTTGCTGGAATTGGGTATGTCTAGTTTAATGAAGAGAAGGACGAGGGGGGACATGATAGCAGTGTTCCAATATCTCAGGGATTGCCCCAAAGAAAAGGGAGTCAAGCTATTCTCCAAAGCACCTGAAGGCAAGACAAGAAGCAACAGATGGAAACTAATCAAGGAGAGAAGCAACCTAGAACTAAGGAGAAACTTCCTGACAGTTAGAACAATTAACCAGTGGAACAACTTGCTTCCAAAAGTTGTGAATGCTCCAACACTGGAAGTTGTTAAGAAGAGATTGGACAACCATTTGTCCGAAATGGTATAGGGTTTCCTGCCTGAGCAGGGGGTTGGACTAGATGACCTCCAAGATCCCTTCCAACTTTATTATTATTATTATACTAATTTGAAAATTAAAAAAAGGAAGAATCCAGAAACACACTCATTTTCATAGCAAATTATTTTGCTACAAATACTGATACTGCTATAAAAATGATCAAGGAAGTAAATACCATTTTATTTTCTAGACAGCTGGATGGTAATTCCCTGATGAAAGTTTACAGAACAGCTGCTGTGCCTCAAGGCAATTATTTATGGTATTTTGCAGAACAGCATCGTAATCTCATCCTGATTAATATTCTAATGAAAATACTGAGTGAAATGCTGCTGTTCTCAAGGGAGATCAAAATTCTGAAGTATGTCACACAACCAGATTTAATTTTTTCTTGACTATCTTATGGAAGCAAAAAAGTCAGATTCCAGCAGGCTCAGGACACAGAAAGCTTAAATGTGGTAGTTGCAAATAGACACCAACCTGCTTTACTTTATTAAAATATATCATACAAGGAACCAAGCTGAAACAGCTATAGCTACCACTAACATAATTTTTCCACAGTGGTTTAGGTTCCAATAAAAGGGCCCAGACACACCACAGGGAAATTATGATATTGGCAACTGCAATCACTTTGTTCAGATGAAATGCTGTTTCATCTTCCTTGCCACACAATGCAGTGCTGTCACACACTTTGTAACATCTGAATTAGGAATACCCAAATGTGTTGCATAGGATGACCTCAAGCCTGATACTACATGGAGTTCACTTTGGGGGATGATGTTTGGGAGCCCTGAATTCAAGCATCTGACATCTCCAATACAAATATAACTTTTCATCAGCTCCCAGAATCACTTATAAGAATCCAAATGCTTCTGGCTGTGATTGAATACAACTGGACTCAAATTGGATGCAATTAGGTATATTTTATTTCTGTAGAGGAAAAAGGATAACATACTGAATGAGTTTAATTATAAGATAAGCCAAGAACACTGAAACTTTTTGACTGGAACAAACTAGCAAAATGATTCCTTTTCTCTATTTTCCCCATTGTTTTTCTTTTTTTTATTTTACATTTGAGGACATATGACTGGGCTACATTTTTCACTATTTAGATTTTTTTTATACAGTATATGTAATGACAGCAGTTCATGCAGATAAGAATAAAAAACCTAAAAGCATAGTGTGAGATTATATACAATAATATAATAATGCACAATTTATAGAAATAGAATTAATTTAGAGCTTTTGACAAGTGAAATGGTAATGTTGACAACAAATTATATTGGGAAGTAAAGAAAAGATTGTTACGGAAATAAGTAATGGAACATCTAAAATTAAAGTGAAACAGTCTAGAAAACCTGATAATGAAAGTAAAGGAAGATGAGAAAAATGAGGGGAAAATGAAGAAGGAGCAATGAACAGCATTGTAGGCCACAGACACAAATTAACCAGTTAAATAGGTTGGATTAAAGAAATTCCCTTTCTTTCACAGGAGCCATTCATTCAGTATTCACTTTTTTTTTTGGGAAAAAAGAACATATGAATCCAATTCATTATAGAAATTTAACATAAAATCAAGAGGTATCCCAAAGTAGTAAAAAAAAGACAGCAGAATGTTGAGTACTAAGACTTTTTATGCTTAGTTACCATTAAAATGGTACAGCTTTTAAAATAAACTATTTTGCTTCTTTTGTCAAAACAAAGTAATAGAACTTGAAAATGGATGACCAGAAGAATTGTTAAATATGAACTTAATCAAGTAATTGGATTAATAGTTGGGGGCAATATGCTGACACTGTAAACTGCTCAGAATGCTGTAATGCACTATGGGGCAGTATATAAGTCTAAGTGCTATTGCTATAAGAGACAAGTAAATTTGTGGCTATAACTTATATCCTGATTCAACAGTTCAGAAAACCTATTAAATTATATTGGAGTTGAATGTTATCGCATAAATAGATAAACTAATATGTGCTAGAATGTACTAGAATAGAACTAGATGTTTAATATCATGAGACAATTGAACCTGACAAATTATTCACAAAGGAAGTAAGAATAAATACATTATCTCCCCATTGTTATCCCATAATCTCGAAGCAAATGCCAGCAATAGCCATTTCCCCTGCCCATGGAGATTCCTTAAGTGGTTTAAAATTCATGACACTAAAAAACTTCTTCCTATGGAATCAACTCTGCATTGTTTCACTGCAGGATTTTTAATCCACTTTTTAACATGTTATTTGGTGATAATTCTATATAACCAAGAAAAGCCACAGGACCTGATGATATCCCAGTAGAAATTTTAAAATTGCTGGAAGACAATGGGAAATTTTTTTACTGCAGCTCTTCAATCAGATATACGAAACAGGAAAGATACCAAATGATTGGCTAAAATCAACCTTTGTGACAATCCCCCAAAAAATAAATGCAAAGAAGTGTACCGAATACAGAACAATAAGCTTAATGAGTCATGCCCTGAAAATATTCCTGAGAATAATTCACAAAAGAATATACAACAAAATTGAAGAGCGTCTAGGTAACACACAATTTGGTTTCAGAAACAATTTTGGTACACGAGATGCGCTATTCAGCATTCAAGTTCTTGTACAGCGTTGTAGAGATGTCAATCACAGTGTTTACATGTGCTTCGTTGATTTTGAAAAAGCTTTTGATAAAATAAGACACAGCAAACTATTAGAAATCCTGAAACAAGGGGGACTAGATGACAAAGACATCCAAATAATAAAGAATCTGTATTGGCATCAGGTAGCAAATGTGAGACTAGGCCAAAAATACTCAGCTGATGCAGAAATAAGAAGAGGGGTCAGACAGGGATGTATTCTGTCTCCACTGTTGTTCAATATCTACTCTGAGTCAATCTTCAACGAGGCACTGGAGAACATCGATGCTGGCATCAAAGTAAACGGTGTTTGGATCAACAACTTAAGATATGCTGACGATACAGTAGGCTTGCCAGTAAGTATGAAGACCTTCAGCTCCTCATCAACAGAGTCACCGAAATATCTGGAAAATACGGCTTGAAGCTTAACACCTCAAAAACCAAGATCATGGTCGTCAGCAAACAACCCGTTAATTTACCACCAATAAATTCAGAAGGAATACTACTAGAAAAAGTTGAAAGGATCACGCACCTCAGTTCTAATTTACATGAAAGCTGGGACATGACCGCTGAAGTAAAGACAAGGATAGAGAAAGCTCGAACAGCATTCTTCAAAATGAAAAAGGTCTTCTGCAGTCACGACATAAGCCTAAGACTGAAAATCAGGCTTGTCAGAGGCTATATTTTTTCTATCCTGCTCTATGGAGTAGAGAGTTGGTCTCTGACAGAAGGCCACCTGAAGAGACTAGAAGCATTTGAAATGTGGATTTACAGGCGGCTGTTACGTATAAGCTGGGTGGACAAGATCAGAAATGAGGAGGTTTTAAGCCGCCTGGGAAAGCCAAGGTAAATCATCAAAACAATTAAAAAACGAAAGTTAGAATATTTCGGACATGTGATGCAACACCCAGAAAAATACGGCATACTCCATTTAATCCTCCAGTGAAAGATTGAAGGCAAACGAGGTCCAGGCAGAAGAAGAACATCATGGCTTCAAAATCTAAGGGACTGGTTTGGACAAAACTCAGCAGCACTTTTTCGTGCGGCTGCTGATAAAAACAGGATCGCCAATGTCCGATAACGGATATGGCACAAGAAGAAGAAGAAGAATTCTATATAAGTTGCATATTAGAATTGGAGATATGTTGTTTGGCCCTATGTTTTATTTTTATTTTGTTTTTTTAGATGTATTGATTGTAATTGTACAGCAGCCATTATATTTTAATGTAATGTTCAACTGTTGAATTAGGGAGGGAGGGAGGAAGGAAGGAAGGAAGGAGTAAAAAGATCTGAAGCACGTTCTTGAACAAAGAAGATTCACAGCAACTACAAGTCCTCTTGTAAAACTTACTTTATGTTAACTATCAGTTTGTAACAATAAGGTGAGAAGTGTCTCAGGTTTTACTGATTAATATCCAAAGATCCCTGTATAAATTTACTCATTTTTAAAACACAGTGTTATGATCTGTATAGTATTTACTATTTATTCATGTACCCCAAATGGTAATGAAGAGAATGTACCAAAGGCCCAACACAAAAATAGTTGTTTTTACTTAATAATTAGTTATTATTCTTAATTAATAATTACACTTTGAGATTATCTAGAGAGATATTTCAAAATCACAGACTAAATAACCTGGTAGTGAGGAACAGGCAACTGGAAGCCCTAGAACTATTAAATCAGAAGAAAGAATAGCCTGATAATCCCATCCTCTTCTCTTGAAATGATACTGAAAAATCAATTCTACAGCATAAAACTGCCTCACTCTGCTCTACATCAGCATTTCTCAACTTTGGTAACTTTAAGACTCAGCTTCCAGAATTTCCAGCAGCATGCTGGGAGTTGAATTCCACACATCTTAAAATTGCTGAGATGGAGAAACTCTGCTCAAAAGTAAAGAAATATTAGCCTGACATGGATTCAGGTCTTCACACATGCAAAGCAACTTAATCTTACCCTGCCCTCCATGCCCCTTGTTTCAAAAGAATTGTATTTCTCTTCCATATGCATAGAAAGTGTTTTAAAATCTTCCCTGGACAAGATTATAGACCTGGAGAACACTTTCTTGAGGTTTAACGCATCACCAAATTTTTAAAAAATCTATGTTGTGGTTCTGTAAATTTATTTTCTAATCTATTGGATTTTCTGCTAAGAGAAGAAATACATCCTCATTAACTTTCCAATTCCCCTTTCAGTTTTAATGAATTGATTTCAGTTCCCATAGCAGGATGAGAAAGGGCTGGAAGACAGAGTAGCACTAAAGACATTTGTTTAGATCACCCACAACAATCTTACATGCCACTACAAAGAGATGTAAGTTATCTTCTAGGCGAGTTGATGGTTTATCACTCCAGGAACACAGTGAGGCCCGACAGCTTCCTTTAGGAGCAGCTCTAAAAAGAGAGTCAAAATGCATGGGAGCTTCTGGTAGCTTCTTCTGTTGGTTTTCCTCTAGTCTTTGCTCAGGAAAGGACAGGAATATAAACTCAAATCTGCCTAACAAAGACGAAGGAATATACAATGCTTCTAAACTACTACAAATTTATCCTTTCTTAAATATCTGTATGGGGAAAAAGCACATTTCCATATTTCGTGAGAGTTTATGGAGCCCAAGAGAAACTTTGCTTGTCATTATTTGGGCCTGGGCCCTCTTCAGGACAGAAATTCTAAGAGCCTTTTCGACCTGGAAATCTGATGCTGCTCACGTGATAGGAATAGTCTCAGCAATCTCCTTTCAGCTTTCCTGCTGACATGTTTCCACTGAATACATTTAGTCTTTTCTCTCACACACAATCATGAAAGGCAAAGGCATACAGATTACAAGGCTTGCCTGCTCCCCACCCCTCAAATCATTACTCACAAGTCATTTCTTTCAGGAATTAAACCATCTTCCAACACACTTGCAAGTTAATTATTTATAACTGTAACATATCCTTCACCACCAAAAGGCAAAAGCCTTCTTCCTTAAATTAGTTGCTGTTCTGTCCTCCTCTATTTACAATAAAAATTACTGGGGAGCTGTGCATCCTTCTATTCATATCCCTGAACTTAAACAGAAATCAATCAAAGCCCATCTGCATTTCCCACCTTCATCAACTTGGAGTAACAGCATTACCATCCATTCAAGCAGAACAAAGCTGCCTTTCTTGTACTAATGAAAACAAAAAGCCATAAGGGCATCTCAAAAAATTGCCTAGGCCAGGAGTTTTCAAACTTTGCAATGCCACAGTCCCCTAAAATGATAAATTCATTTGTGCAATATCACCAACCATTAATAAAACGAATGAGTAAAAGATAAACAGTTTACTTTTAAAAATTAATGTATAAACTAAGTATTTAATAAAACAATGATACAACTTTACAACTTATTAAAATAAAATATAAATTTAAAACAAATTTAAATCCACATTTTAATGAAAAAGGATAAGCTTGTTTACTTTTGCATAATCCCTGAAATTTGTTACATTTTTAAAATGGACATACTCACTTTTCTCTCCATATTTACTTTGAATAACTTTTTACTCTTTATAGCAACAACTGAACAAAACACAACTCACAGCGTTGTGAGTTTATCAGTGCTTCTAAAAGATTCTTTAAGTTTTGTCATATCTTTGAATAAAAATCTTTTATTTAAAAGATGCCTTTTATAGCTAATCAAAACATATATATTCAATGCTTATTAGTATCTCACAGTCAAATTGGAGTCAAGTGGAAAAGATTGTGCCAAAAGAATTAATGATGACTTCTTTTTAATTAATTAATCATGCTTAGATTACATGGATAAAGAGGTGAAGGAATGCGTATTAAATTTACAAAGAATCAAAAATTATAAGGATAGTTAATATCACTGAAATAAAATTAAAAATTACCTTTATAGGTTAAAGGAATTGGCTAAAAATAATTAATTTAACAGGGACAAATTCAATATTATTCATGCATTATGTATTTTTGGCTGCGCCAACAGAAGCATAGTTTCCACATCATAGGAAATAATTGTTCAAGTTTAACCTGCTTTGGACAGATTCTACAACAAACTGGTGTGTACTTCTGGAAATTATACTTCAAGAAGAAACTGGAACACTTTCAGAGAATGACAATACAGGTAGTCCTCAACTTACAACAGTTCATTTATTCATTTAGTGACCGTTCAAAGTTACAACGGCACTGAAAAAAGTGACATAACCATTTTTCACACTTATGACTGTTGTAGCATCCTCATACTCATATGATAAAAATTCAGATGCTTGACAAGTGGTTCATGTTTATGATGGTTGCAGTATCTTGGGGTCATGTGATCAGCTTGTACATACTTCTGACAAGCAAAGTCAATGGGGAAGCCAGATTCACTTAACAACCATGTTACTAACTTAACAAATGCAATGATTCACTTAACAACTGTGGCAAGAAAAGGCAAACTCACTTAACAAATGTTTCACTTAGCAACATAAATTCTGGGCTCCATTGTTGTCATATCTCGAGGACTACCTATACAGATTTTTGGGCACAGAATCTAAGTTCTATCAAGAGAGATGAAAAGAACTTGGAATGCTTCATCTTGCGAAGAAAAGAGAAAGGATAGGAAAACACCTTCATATACCTAACAAAATATTACAGATCAAGTCTCATTCCCTATTAATCCACAGTACAGGACATATAATAATTGATTTAAATTATAAGAAAAATGATTCCAAATGAATGTTAGGACAAGTTCCTAACATTAAGAGCAATCTGACATTGGAACCAAATGTCCAGAGATTTGATTCCTCTTCATGATTGTATTCATCTGGGGGGCAGGCAATATTTTGATGAAGGTATTTTAACAGAGTTCCTTCACTGAACAGAAAGTTATTCAATAATCTAAAATGCCTTTTCTAAGCCAACTATACAGGCAATAGAGTACAAGGTACCCAATTTTCAATAAGAGTGTGGTGTGAATGACCCTTCCATTGACACTATCTTCCCCATCGTAATTGGGTCACACCTACCTACAGGACCAAATAGTTTAGCTGTAAGCTTTATGGCAGGATGAGTTGCAGGAGAAGGTGTGGCAGTGAAATTATGTGGTAGCAGAGGCTTCCTGTGGTCAGCAGGCTCTGGGCTGGCCACAGGTGCCCTACATGGTTTGAGATTACTATATCAGATTGACTGTCTTTGCAATAAGTTACCGTCAAATTACCATCTCTCTAATGCCAGCACTATCCTTGTATCTTTTTGAAGAGTAAACACCTGAGATTAATAGGAACATGTTAACAATCCTTATATTTAGGAGCTCACAACTATATATAACAACTTCACCAGCATCTATTTTGGAGAAAAGTGACTTATTTCTATAAATTCCATTGAGGGTTTTTTTTTTTTTTTAGTTTAGTACTGACTGGGAATGACTTTCCAAAGGTTTTGATGTGAATTTTTCAGAACCTACCTAGAGATAATCTGCAGATCAACTTGGAATCTTCTGGACATAAAACTGTAAAACTGAAAGATTGGTTAAATTTAAAGCGTCTAAAAACTTGGGCTCAGAAAGTATATATGTTGGGGGCGGTGTAACTATTTTCACAGACAGGTTTTCTTCATATCTTGGTGGTGGTTGAAATCCAGCTGACTGAGGTAACAGGAAAGGGAGTCTTCTGCAGCTACACCAAAACTATAAATTTTTTGCCCTGGAAAAGGTATTTGCCCACTGCCTTCACCGCTGAATAAAAATGTTTTTATTACTACAGTATTTTGTTACTTTAATATTTGTAATGAGCTGATTCTGTGTATTAGTTTGGGTTTTATTTACATAATCATTACAAAGTTTCATTTTCTGAAATAACATGCAACATTCAGGTTGAATATAACCATACTTTCTTATAGGTAACACCCTTGTGTGACTTACAGTAGATGTCTGAGTATTCCCATTATGTTATCTGTTAAACCAGAGGTCTCCAACGTTTTGGGCACCAGGGACCGGTTCCGTGGAGAGAGGTTTTTTCCACAGACCGGACAGTGTGTGGTTTTGTGTGCTGCCTCCTTCCCACGGATGGGGCTTTGCTTGTTTGTACGGACCGGTTGCTGGCATGCTCTGGCCCAGTACCAGTCCACAGACCGGGGGTTGGAGACCCCTTGTTAGACTTTGCCTAATTAACTACGTTTGCTCCATCTATCTATTTATCTTTATAAAACTATCTTTTAACATTTTTTTAGTGCTCTCAGGTTGTTTCAGTGGGGAAAATCTACAATATTGGAGGGCATTTTGATGTTTATGGATGACATCTTTATTTATAAATTTATTAAATGTTACCAGCTGTAATGGCCATTTGGTAACTATAAATAGAAATAATATACAAAATGACCATTGTTGGGTTAATATCTTTATGAAGGCTGTACCTTTCGACAGGAAACCACTGAGAGTTAAACAGTGCCAAATAGGCCCTGGAAGTGAATTGAAATTGTTATTTGGAAACTTGGAGGTCAGTTCGTAAGTGGACTTTGAATAGGCTCATAAACCCATCAAAACTAAGAGATAATTTTTGGCAATACTGTAACTGTTTCTAATATCTAGCTACAATTTATAAATCAGCCAGATTTTGTATAAGTTGAATTTGCAAAATACTTCAATAGCAGATCCACATAATAGTAATCTAGATGTGATACATATATAGTAATATATTATTACAGAGAAATGTATTATTCATTTATTTAAATGTAGATTTAAAGAAAGCATATGATGAAAACAGTAGAATTGAATTAGGGAATCAGCAATGTGATATATATAATCACACAATGACTAAATAGTCGAGGCTATTATTATGCTGGAAGCTGCCCAGAGCCATTAGCTGGATGGCAAATAAATTCATAAATAATTAGATGGATGGCAAATAAATTCATAAATAATAATAAATAAGTAATTCATAAATAATTAATATTAATAAATAAATAAATAAATAAATAAATAAATAAATAAATAAATAAATAAATAAATAAATAAATAAATAAATTAATTAATTAATTAATTAAAAAATATATATTTTCCTTACAAATAAGAAACTGAACATATCTGCCATTTGCGACTCAAGGACAATTTGACCAGGAGGTGGGGGAATTGATTATTATGCAATATCCAAGAGTACTTAACAAAATATGGTCATGCTCTGAGATCACCTGCCTTCATCTCACTCTCTTTGCATATGAGTGAGACTTTAAGTTATTGTTTATTGTACTGATATAAAAAAAGTATTATTCTTGTTACACAGCTTCTAAGTGTATAAATTGTGTAATTCTTCACAAAACATTACTTTGGAAACAAAGGCAGATAACCAGTAATAAATGTTATCAAAGATATGTTTGAGAAGCACTGAGAGATATATGCATATATATACCCTGCTCTCTGGTCACTAGCCAACTTCCACTTCATCTATTTCTCTCCCAGCATTTCCCCTCTCTATTAATATTTTGTTTCTTGAGTTCCAATCATATCTGTCACCTCCTCTGTCCTTTCTATTTTGACTTTCTTCAGTGCCCTCACCGGTAGATATTTCTCCACGGAGTGGTGATGTGCTGAAAGGAAAACCAACTAAGAAGACCAACCATCACTTTGCCTACAACGTGTGCACACTCAGAAACAGGACAAGAACATTCAAAAGGTTCAAGAGAAACAGAATAGGGATTGACAATTGGAACAACAACAAAAAATTGCTACTCAGTGGAGTAAGGGGGAAAGGGATATATCTTTTGGTTCTCTGAAGAAAATTTAGTCTAGCCAGCATGATCAATACCAGAGGTGCTAGTCAGTAGGAGTTCAGCAACATCTGAAGGACCCAGTTTGCTCACCCTTGTTTTGTGCTGTAGTGTAAAGGGAAATCTGAATATGATTTTAATTGCTATGAAAGCAGGTCTTTGTTCCCATTCATCACAAAGGAAAATGTAAGTAATTTCTAGGATTGAATGGAATCTTGAAAACTCACAGGAAAATGGGATAAGGAAAAACGTTTAAACTTATCATGGCCCTGAGCAAGTGGTACTTACGATTGGTCCTTGAGGTTCCAGCGGTCGCAGCAGTCACACGATTGCAATTTGGATGATCATGTCCCAGGGCACCATGATCATCACTTATGACCTTCCTTGCCAATTTCTCACATCTCTTCCCACTTAACAGCCTGCACGCTCCTGGGGCTACATCAGCATCTGGGACTGTTGCTAAGCAATGCAGTCAGGTGATGTTGTGCTTTATGACTGCATCGTACAGAAACTCCAGTCCCAATTGCTTTCTTAACCGAGGACTACCTGTATTGATGTTTTTCTTAGCGGTTTCAATCAGAATAATTATTTATTTAGTTACAACTTGGTTTTTCTATAACTTTGGCAAAAAGAGCAATTTCTGACTGGATGAGAGTAATTCCTATGGCATTCATGGCTACAGATGTACTTAAGTCAGATTTGTTCAAAAGTGCTAAAGGCACATGTTTAAATAGATATGGCAAATGGAATCTCCTCCTTTAAATTGTAATATATGTGAACCTGTTATTATTTCAATTCTTTGCCACATACAAGGTCATGTTTGTGAGAGCAAAAGCAATTTAAAAAAAAAAGCCATTGACCTGTCTATGGATTGGTCTATTAAATTTGGCAAGAAAAAATAAAGGGGAGAAGGGACAAAAATAAAACAGACATTAAGCATTTAATACAAATCTTGGAATCCATGTCTCTCATCTACCTTCCTCTCCAGCACAAATGTCTAACTTTTGTGTGTTTGGATAATTCTTTGTTTTGGGGGGAACTACTTTGGTGTAGTGTGAGTTTTAGCTCTCCCTCAGGGATGAAAGCTGGCTAATCGTTCCCTCTCAGTCCAACCTGTCTCACAAGGTTGTTACTATGGGGGAAATAGGATGAGGAAGTAATGTGTAATGTGTCCTGCCTTGAGTTATATATAAAGTAATAAAGGTAGGGTAAAAATCTAGTAAATAAAATAAACTCTTGCATTTTCTACAAAGGTTGACTGCATAAAGTGGTGTAACTGTATGTGGGTTTTATTATGTCTGAACACGTTGAGAGTAGCAGAGCTGAACTGCAGTTGTTATAGAGTGAAATCCCCAATTCTAACTCTGAGAATTGGGATTGCAGTTTTATGTGCCAATTTCCCTTCCTAGAGAATTTGTTCAAATGCCATTGGGACATTCTGGAAAGTAACTCTTCCAATTATAGATGGCTTTTGTTACTGGTGTTGTTGTTGGAGAGGGGCAAGAGAAGCAAGTTTAAAAAAACAGCCTGCTCATCGGGCCAACCAGTCCCCTCCCTTTGCCATTCCAAGCCACATCTGGTTTCATTCAGGTCTCTCCTTCCTTTACCAAATGCAGGCACACACCCCAAATGCCCTACAACTGTCCAACAAAAAAGGGAGAGGGAATGGTGGGGAAATTTGCTAAATCAGTGAGGACTCAGGATCCTACTCTTTTTGAAAAAGAAATGCAGGATGTGCTAAAATCGCCCTCTCCCCAACCCACACCCATCTCAACATACCGCAAGTTTGGAAGGGGGGGGGAGGGAGTATACCTGAAGGAAGAGCATAGAGTCCGACCTCAAACATGAAGAGGATGCCCAGGGTGCAACTTAGCAGGCGAGGCCGCGTCGAAGAGGGGGGTCTGGAAAGCTTCATCTCGGACGAGGTGAGGGGAAGACAGCTCGATGAGGCGCGGTGGATCCTTTCTCCTCTTTTTCCTCTTGAATCCTGCGGCTCCCGTCGCCGTTCTGTCTGGACGCAGTAGCTTTCCACCTCCAAACCCTCCTCCCGTTAGGAAGGTGATGGAAGAGAAAGACGGGGAGTTGGGAGAAAAAAAGAGAGCCCCCCCCGAAGCCCCTCCCTGCCCTCTAAGAATTCAGACGCTGCGTCACGAACACCACTGGCTGCCCAGCCAGTTGTGGGCGGAAGGGAAAAGAGGCGGGGGGGGGATTGTGTGAGGAAGGAAAGCTTTCTTTTAAGACTTCCAAAGTGGAGGCAAACTTTCAGCGGTTTGGCAACCGGGACGATACTAAACGGGATTGCAACACGTTGCAAACGGGGTGGAGGAAGGAGAGAGAGGGAGAAAGGCTCGATCCTTTTGGAAAGTTTCTGTAGAGAAAAGAACCGTATCTCCTCTCTCCCTCCTTACTTTCAAAGGAGCGACCACCTCCACGTTAATTTTTGCTCCCGCGTGTATTCGAGCATTGTGCGTAGGTCAACGTGTACGCGTACATGTCATGTCTTGTTACATAGCCTTTTAAAGAAAATGTAAACAAAATCGTATGGCTACAGCAAAGGGAGGGTATGGAATGTGGTAGATTCTGTTTTTACCTTCGCTACCACAAAAAACTTGTGCTGCTGCCATTCAATAACTCCATCGTTATTGTATAAGGCATACATTTCACCTTAAAATATGTTGCCTAATTTTGAAGATGAAAATATCAGAACCATCAATTTCTCATTTTTAACATAAAGCATGTAGTCTTTATCACTATTTTCTGTAAGTGGTAATTATTTCCCACTATCAGGAATGGAAATAAGATAGACATGTCTTTCCGATAATGAACTAGAAGCTTCAAGCCTCAGCAAACATGGCTGCCTTTGGGTTGAAATGAAGTTGAAAAATATTGGAAGATACCAGGTTATGCACCCTGACCCAGATTAGACCTATCTATAAAGTCACAGCTCTTCCTCCAAGCCACATGCAATCAGTAAAACAAAAATGAGACCCATAAAGTGCATTTCTCAATGTTAGTCACCTGAAGAAGTGGACTTAGAGACTACAAGCTTATGATATCAAAGACATGCCCATATAGTTTTGGTAGCAATAGGAAAGTGATTTGCAGTTCCTAAGGGGGAAGAAGATTTTTTTTTCCAAGTTCTCAGCTTAAGATATAGGACCCCTGGTACATTGGATAACAAAGATTTTGCTCCCTGAGCACTTTTGGGTGTCTCTTATAAATGTTTGGTTGCTATTAATCACAAAAATAACCTGTAATTTAACCTACATTTAGTTTTATAGAAATTTTATGTTTTTGCAATGTACACTTTTTAGTACTGGTTGGATATGCTGCACACATGAAAGAAACATACGAAAACATGGAACTGTTGTTGAAGCACATACAGTTCACCAAATACAACTGGGATATCTGTAGAGATCTAAAAGTAATGGTTCTGCTGCTTGGAATTCAGCTCAGATATACCAAGTACTGTTGTTATATGTGCGAATGAGATGTTATATGTTGAAAGAGACAGACTTGCAAGAGATTCATAGTACATTAAAAAGAAACGGCAATGCTGAAAGAGTGTGTTTCAGGACAGAAAAATGTGGCACATGAACCACTTACTGAGCCGACAAAAATATTTTTGCCTCTGCTTCACATAAAACTTGGACTAATGAACAATTTTATGAAAGCAATGAACAAGGAAGGTGAAGGTTTTCATTATTTGAGACAGATGTTTCCAAGAATAACTGATGCCAAGATTAAGGAAAGCATTTTTGTTTATCCACACATCAGATATGTCATCAATGACAAGCAGTTTGAAGGTGTGTTAGTGGGACCAGAGAAAATCATTGAAGATTCGTTTTCTGCATTCATATTTGGACTTCTTTTCCAAAAATCTAGATTCAGTCAGTGACGAACGTGGTGAAAGTTTCACCCCAATATTGCCACAATGGAAAAATGGTACCAGGGCAACTGGAATCCGTCAATGCTGGCTGACTATTGTTGGACACTACAGTGAGATGCATCAGACACTTGAGTACCAATGAAAATCAGCAGCACAACACTTCTGGCCCTGTTGAACTCATACTGCATGTTATATAAGCATATTTAAGTCACAAATAACATCTTGAAATATGATAATTTAGGAACAAAGTCAGATTCATCAACATATACAAGAACAATTCCCATTTATGCAATAAAAAAATAATTTTTTTTTTAGCAAGGAGTAGAAAATTTCCCCCACCCAAATATGTGGCTTTCCGCCACTGTATTTCTGCCTGCAGATTGGAGATACTGCACTTGGAGATCTGCTATTTTTCTGCAGTACAGATTGTGGAGGAAAAAAATAAACAAAGTGATACGGATGGTGGGAAAGAGAAAGTTTTGACTAATGGAAGAAGATAATGTGGATTATGATTTCCTTTCTTTACAAACCCAAACAACAGCTATGCCCACAACAGAGAGGCCTACAAAATTTGTACAGAAGGCAGCAATAACTACCAAAATACTCTGCTATGATAATCTTCCCTTTTCCTTCTAGTAGGCATGTGAAATTCATACACATAATGCTATATATCCAATTGATCTGTCCAGTTAGCAATGTTTTGTTTCATTTCCTTTTTTTACATATTTATTTTGGATTCATTCTTATTATCCTTACCTGTAACTATATGTGGTTTATTAGATCTCATGACTTATTTAAACTGCCAGAGGCAGAAAGAGTTAATTTTCTGTCCAGCTGCATGTTGCCTCCAAGAAGGGACAACAGTTTTGTTTCTTGGCTGCATCAAGTCTTGGAGAAATGCTTCTGATATTACATAATACATCATATCAGAAAATTCGGAAACCTGCTGCTAGCTACATAACAGCCTCAGATTTGCTGACTTACAAGAAAGTGAAGTATTCAAAATCCCGAGAGACTCAGCAAATATTTTAAAGCACAGCACCAGTAAATCTAATTTCTAAAGAAAGGAAGGGAAAGGCTCTATAAAAGGAATTACACTGTGATGACATCAGCAGGCCCAATTCCACCTCATAACGCATATTTGCATCAACAATATTCAAGAACAGTCTAACTTCCAGTCCCCTAGAATGCAGTTTAATGGTTTAAGTGCTTGAACTCTGATTCAGAGAAATCTCCAGTCTATATATCGAATCTGAAATTTACCAAATGAGTTGTTCTATGGGAGATTAATCCATTGAAATCCTGTTATCATTTCCTGTCTCCAAAGTTTAGTAAAGCTAAATGACAGAAGGCCTTCGTATAATGGGGAAGAAAAATGTCTTTTATGATTCATGCTGTCTCTGAAACAAATGCAAACGTGGTTTGCAGCAAAATGTTATAGTATTATAAGAACATAGAAAGAATCCTGCTGGATCTGCTCAGTTTCTCACACAAGGCAGCCGGATGCATTTTGAAAGCTCACATGGGTAGACTGAATGGCTTCTCCATTGCCCTTCCCTGGCTGCTGGTAGATAAAATACACTGAGAGGATTCCAGGAAGGTTAAATATGGAACAGTGGCTTTTAATTCCCTAAATTCAGTACCATTTTAAAACTGTGTATTTTGGTGGCCATCAGTATTTCTGATGGCAGTGAATTCCGCAGTTTAACTCTGCAATATGTAGTATTCCTCATTTCAGAAACTCCTTAAAGTTTGCTTCAGTTGTTGATTTCAAGTTCTATTATGATTGGGGGGGGGGAAACTGTTTTCCATATCATGCATGGTTTCTATTGTGTAGTGGGTTTTTTGGAGGCATTGACCAGACCGGTTTAATACAACACGATTTATTGCAGCAGAAACAGAACTGGCTTAACCGACAGAATGACGGCTATTTATATTTGCCGCCTCTAGGCGGCGACCAATCAAATCAAACGGTGTTTTCCCGCTCAAACTTAAACTTAACTTTTCCCTCCAGAACAGTTGGAGACACGTTTAAATTAAAACACATTAACTCTTGATATCAATACATAACACCCCTTCCCCCTGGATAAAGTGGCTTTTTGTATATTTGATGCACATAGTCTTTGAGGTAGACCGGTGGGTTGCGAGTTCTGCCGGAACGCCGCAAAGCTGTTTTGGTTTCCATTTCTACTTGCTGGTTGTCCACATCGGGTAGACCTGTGCCGCAATAGTCGTTTGAGTCATTAGACAGCAGAGGCAGTAGACCTGTGCCGCTATGTGTGTCCGAGTCATTTGACAGCAGCGGTGGTACACAGATCCTTGGTGCCTCTGTCTCTTTGAACACAGTCTCGGCAGGTGTGGGCGATGCTGGAATAGCAGCTTCACCTAGAGTGTCTACAGTCTCTTCTAATTCTGCTTCTGAGCTATGCTTTATCTGCCGACGCCGCAACTGGTCAATGTGGCGTCGGATCACACCATCGTCCAGAGCCACCTCATATGATAGTGGCCTGACACTTTCGTAACTGTAGCAGCCACCCAAGGTGCCCCCTGCCCATAGTTCCTAGCCCAAACATGCTCATCCAACTGTAGATTCCTGGGAGGCTTGGGTTGCGCCTTTTCAGCAGCTATGCTGTCAGGGTGGAGACGGTCTAGCTTTGTTGTGAGCCGACGTCCCCACTTTAGTTCAGCTGGGCTGCATCCCGTTGTGGTGCTTGGAGTTGTGTGCTGGCATAAAAGGAAGTTTGCCAGGCGATGATTCCAGTCTCCCTTAGTCAGTCTTTTAAGGGATTCTTTAGTGGACCTTACCATCCGTTCAGCCTGACCGTTGGTAGCTGGATGGAACGGAGCCGAAGTAGTGTGTCTGATCATGTTAGCATTAAGGAACGACTGGAATTCCGCTGCTGTAAATTGTGCCCCATTGCCAGACACAATGACGTCCGGCAGTCCATGTGTGGCAAATAGCCGGCGCAGTTCCTGGATGACCCTGGCAGTAGTCATAGATTGGACAGGTACTACCTCTAACTATTTTGAATAACTGTCCACAACAATGAGGAATACCTGTCCCTGAAATGGACCCGCAAAATCAATGTGCACGCGAGACCATGGGCCTTGCGTGGTCTCCCAGCGGTGCACAGGTGCCTGGGGCATTTCTGGACGGGTCTCTTGGCAGACCTGACAGCTCCTTACTTGAGCCTCAATGTCCTTGTCCAGGCCAGGCCACCACAAGTAACGTCTTGCAAGTGCTTTCATTCTTACGATACCTGGATGTCCCTCATGCAGAGATTCTAACACTTTGGCTTGCAATTTGGGCGGAACAATTACTCTGCTTCCCCAAAGCACACAACCCTTGTGGGCTGACAGCTCATCTTTTCTGCATGCATAGTGCTGAAACTCTGGACCTGGTCTGTTTTCTGGCCACCCCCTCAACACCTAGTTGAGAACACGGCTGAGTGTTCTGTCAGTGGCAGTTTCAGCGGCCACATCTCCCGCATGTAGGGGTGTCTCTGGAAGATCCTGGATTGCCAGGATGCGAGCTGCTGGGGCTGGATCTGGATCTGTGTGTGGCAGGGGCAGTCGGCTGAGTGCATCAGCATGGCCCATTTCCTTGCCAGGCTTATGAACTAGCCTATATGAATAGGCAGCCATAAAGATGGACCATCGTAGCATCCTTGGTGACAGGATCTGCGGAGTCTGCTTGTCAGCCGTAAAAAGGCCAAGCAGAGGCTTGTGATCTGTAAAAATTGTAAAGGGTCACCCATATAAAAAGTCATGGAACTTTTTAATTTCTGCAACAATAGCGAGAGCTTCTTTGTCAATTTGAGCATAGTTCCTCTCAGCTGGTGCTAATGTCCTAGAGTAGTAAGCAATAGGGGCTTCATGACCATCTGGCATTTGATGGCTTAACACTGCCCCAATGCCATAAGGCGCAGCATCACATGTTAATGTCACTGGCAGTTTCTCGTTAAAGTGAGCTAACACAGAGCTCGAAGATAGCAGTGATTTGACTGCTCTGAATGCCTTGTCATGGTTGTTTGTCCATAGCCAAGGTGCTTTCTTGTCTAGTAGACGGTGTAGTGGCTCTGCCAATGCTGCTTTGTGTGGCAAAAATGAGTGGTAAAAGTTTAATAGTCCTAAGAATGCCTGCAGCTCCCCCTTGGATTTGGGTCTAGGGGCTTGTTGAATGGCTTTGAGCTTAGCCTCAGATGGATGGATCCCAGCAGCATCTATCCGGAATCCCAGGAACTCAGTAGAGTCCACGCCAATTTGACACTTGTCCTTTTTTAACTTTAACCCCGCTTCACGGAACCTTTGAAGCACTGCCCTAAGACGTTCAGCTAAGACTGTCACTGATTCTCCTGCGATCAGGACATCATCAAAATAGGGGCAGACGCCCGGTATATTTTTTAGTGTCCGTTCCATAACGCTTTGGAACAAACTGGGGGCTACACTTACCCCAAACTGCAGGCGGTGTACTCGGAATACCCTTCTGTGGGTGATGATGGTCTGCGCTTCTGCGGTGGCATCGTCGACTGGCAGCTGTTGGTATGCTTGTGCAAGGTCTAGTTTGGCAAACAAGCGGCCTCCTTGGAGCGAGGCGACAATGTGGCTTACCACTGGAACTGGGTAAGCGTGTTGCTGAAGTGCCTTGTTTATTGTGCACTTGTAGTCTGCACAGATGCGGACGTCCCCATTAGGCTTTACTGGGGTCACTATGGGAGTCTCCCACAGGCTACTGTCCATGGGTTGGAGCACTCCCTGTTCCACTAGTTTGTCCAGCTCCGCATCAATCTTCGGTTTTAAAGCGAAAGGCACTCTGCGCGGTTTGATTCTAATTGGAGTGACTGCCGGATCAAGATTTAGGGAAATGGGTGCCCTCTGTATTGTTCTAGGTTAGGGCTGAACACATCAGCATATTCTTGGCATAGTGCAGCCAGGTCATCTGCTTGTGTGCGATGAATGCCCGTTACACGGATGCCCAGGGCTTCGAATCAGTCCAATCCGATGATACTGGTGCGCTGTCCATTGACACCTACCACGCTGAGGGGACCCTCAAACTCTTTGAATTTGACCCTTACAGTGGCTTCACCCCTAACAGACACACGGCAATTTTGAAAGTCAGTCAGGATAAGACTTGATGGTCTTAGTTGAACTCACCTCTTGCCCTGTCTACAAATATTGTGTGAAATGATTGACAGAGCTGACCCGGTGTCTAGCTCTATAGAACAGGGGACCCCTTGAAGTTTAACTTGAAGTCTCAACTTCTCTTTGAGGGGGCGTTGGGCTCCCGTCCGCTGAATACTTCTCCTCCCTGAGCAGTATCCAACCCTGTTCTGCCCCGGGGCCCATCTACCTTTCTGAGGTACGTCTGCAGGGCTAGCTTCTTTCTGGCGACCTCTACAGACCCTGGCGATGTGGCCTTGCGAAACCTGCACTCAGTTCTTTTATGTTGTCCTCCGCAGCTTCAGAGGAAGGATTGCTTGTTCTGTTGCATGATGTCGTCTAATTGGCTCTTTTTGCAGCCAGTCGATCTCATCGACTTCTTCTGGTTCATTCAGTCTCCTGATGTATTGTTATGGGCTGGAGTGTGTTTTCTGAGGCCGGAGAGCCTTCACTGCTCCGCCGGCATCCTCATCTGCCATGACTTCCTTCAGAGCGTCTTGGAAGGTCAGATTCTCCTTGGCAAAGAGCGCTGCTGCAACTCTCTGTTCAACAGTCCACACACAAGTCTGTCTCTGAGACGATCCTCCAAGTCAGGGAACTCACATTGGCATGAAGCTTGACGAAGTGCTGCCACGAACTCAGCCACTGATTCACCTGACTTTTGCTCCCATAGTTCGAACGTGTGACGCCAAGTGATGACGGACAGCTTTAGCTCGAAGTGCTCTTTTAGCCTCCTTTTTAAATCTGCATAGGTTACTGATTCGATGCTAGCTGGTGCTACCAGATTCTCGGCGATGTTGAATGTAGCCTGTCCACACGCGCAGAGTAGAGTAACCGCTTTCAAGCCATCTTCTCTAACATGGTTGGCCCACAAGTAGTTGTCCACCCTGGAGATGTAAGAACTCCATTGTTCTGGATGGGAGATATCGAACTCATTTAGCCTGCCTAGCTTGGCCATGGTAGTCGTTCAGTGAGGTTCTGGACACTGCCTCTCTTGCTGCGATAGGAGATGGACTGCCTAGATCCTGGGGATGGATCCCCAGGACGCTGTGCCTCCAGTGTGGCTTACTGGCAGGCAGGGTGGAGACGTGGTCCCACCAGGACTCTGGTGCCTGGTCTAACACCCAGTGACTTCAACTCTAATAGGCATCATTCGTCTCCTTCAGCAAGATCCCACCTTCGTCGCCACTATTGTGTAGTGGGTTTTTTGGAGGCATTGACCAGACCGGTTTAATACAACACGATTTAGTGCAGCAGAAACAGAACTGGCTTAACCGACAGAATGACGGCTATTTATACTTGCCACCTCTAGGCAGCAACCAATCAAATGAAACACATTAACTCTCTTGATATCAATACATAACAGTTTCATGCATGGTTTCATTGTCAAAAGTCACTATGGGGCTTCCGGTTCCGGATCGCGGTGCCTTCGGACGTGCGGGGAGAGTTCTCTCTGCCGTCCGGTTTCTCTTCATCGAAAGACCCTGGAAAGGGTTGAACATCGCCCTGGAGGGGTGACCACCGCTGAGGAGGACCCTCCGAGGCAGCTCCTTTGGATCGATGAAGGAAAGATCGGCTATTAACATGGCCGATCATCTAGCTGCACCAGCCAAAAGCCAAAAGCACTACTAAGCACAATAAAGCACCATGGACGATTTGGGTGAGACCCCTCCTTACCTTTCTTTTTACCCTAACTACCTTCCTGTGAAAGCTCCCTGAAACTTTTCCCCGCTCTCAATGCAGCGGCGTTTGCATACTTGGGAATTTAAGCTTTGGAAAGAAAAGAAAAGAATAACTAATCTTAACAACTAGATAACTGGATTCTTGTTTTGCGGATACCTTGGGATCCCAAAAGTTCCTATTATAGAGACTTATCATTTTCTTTAACTATTAATTTTGGAAAATATCTTTTTTTTTTGCTTTTTTAATTGAAAAAAAAAAGCTAATTGATGTCTGGGAAAAGATTTTGTGGTCTGCTGGGAACATCTTGTGGCAAAACGTGGCATAGCAACTGAATTTCTTTTTTTTTCAATTGTGCCTCTTGACTCCCTTGATTTGCCCTTCATATTATCAAAAAAGATAAGAATTGGAAACAGCTGGGTGGTGAAAACAATTTTTAGAAAGTGTGGAGGTGAACATTGGCTGACTTTTACTAAACATAGCCTCCACTAAAGGACTATCTCTAATCACCATGGAAACGGAGGAATTCTACCCACAAGTTAACTATAAACTTATCCTTGAAAAAATCCTTGAAGCCACTGAGCTAATGAATTCAAAAGTGAAAGCCGAGGATATTTTCATAAAACTACAAATCGAACCCCAGACTCCAGCTGATCAACTTACAAGCCAAAAAATAACAGAAGAGGAACAATTTAACATCAAAGAGGATTCTACACAACAATACGCACAACTTATCGAGAATTTTGGTAATCCAACACTGACTTTAACTACAGTACCTGTAACTCCAAAAGCAACAGGAATTGATCAACAAACACACCACATTGAGAACTTAGACAATTTAGATAAGCAAACAATTACAACACCGGATATGACCTTTTACTTTACTCAGACGAAACTGGAAGAAGAAGAAGAGGACCAGACTGAACTGATGATAAACATTCCAAACCAAACATGGAGATTTGAATTATTAGGGCAACAACCTAATTACTACAAAGGGGCCAGTTCCTTTGAAAAACTGATAACTGGATGTTCTCCCTTGGTTCAAACAACATGTGTGGGAATGAAGGGAGACATATCTGAGCATTCAAAGGCACTGGTATGGAAGCCTGCCTGGCACAAAAAGAAAGCCAGAGTTAGATTTAAAAATGGGATTTAAAAATTTACTTAATGGGTTAAGCAGCTTTTTGGAGTGATTGATTTAATATCTAGGATTTAGATTTATAATGGAAATTAAAATTAATTGTTAGATTATAGTTTTAATTGTTATATGGAAATAGATTTGTGATAATGGAAGATATTTTGTTAGTAAATGAAATAGAATATATCTGTGAACAAAGTAAGAAGGTACATTTTGGAACAACATGTCTATTTTAGTTACGTTAAATATCTTATAATGAAATGAGGGAAATTAAGGTTATCCAAAACTTAAACATTGGTTATAAAAGGCTAAATTGGAACATGGTAATTGGAATTAAGTAAAACCCAAAAACAGGACTTGGATATGTACTTTATAAGCAAAATGTTATTGATAAATGTATTGATTGATTGAGCTTTAGTTAGAAATGTATTAATATGAATATGATATAATACTTAAGGGAACTAGAGAGGGAACCTTTATTGATGTAACCTGAGATATACATGAAGGATTTTGTTATTGGACTATTGATTAGCCTATCACCATGCTGCTTCCTAATCACTTGGATGTAAAAATTTGAAAAACTAATAAAACTTGTAAATCAGGAATAGCAAAGTGCTTGATATAGTGGTCTGAACTGGGAAGACCAAGTTTGAAGCCATTATGTGAGCCAGCTGATTTCAAACCAGATGTCTCTTAGCCCAATATACCATGCAAGGTTATTGTGGAGGGAAGGGGGGAGATATCTATGTATATTGCCTGGAATTTACAAAAGTAAAAGCAGAATATAACTGAAACAATCAATAATACTTCTGCTTTTCCCTTGTCCATCTTTATTTCAAATTAAAGACCCCAGTTTGCCTTCAAGTAGTTCTGTTCAGGTTTCTGTCATTTTCATTTGCTCATTGTCCAGTTTTTTGTTTCTTCTTCCTAACAGCCAGCATTTCTTGGCTACTGATCATTTTCATGATCATTATGAGGTCCTTAAATTTATTTTCTTCTTGCTCACTCTTTGTTTCCCATAAATATAGTATATCTCTTCCTTCATGCATTGTTGATGCCATTTTGAATTCAGAATGAATAATTTATTAATCAGTATTGTGTGACCTTGTTTGCTGTACAGATCTTGGGAAAATACTAGACAAATATTTAGCAGTTTAAATATGTATTTATGCTGTTACCACCACTGGACAAAGTAAAAGAATAATGAAAAGGAATGGGATACATAGAAATTATGTCTACAATATAACAAAAGGTCCCACACTAATCTTTCCAACTCGAGATGTGTTGAACTTTTCACTTCCCCAAATCATTGCTGCTATACTACAGTAATTGGAGATATGACAATTTAAATCTAACACATCTAGAAGTATGAGGATTTTTAACATCATCGAGGCGTGGAGAATGTCAAAAACCAAAATAGCAGTGATGACTACTCATTTGAAAACCTGCCCCTTTTTTACTGGTGGTTCATATGCAACACACATGGAAAGGGAGGGGGGGGAAGCTTCAATCACGCAGTCCTGGATGCTGTTTTGGCTTTTTTTTTTTTTTTTAACCATCTTGCTCCACAATCATCACCACAAACACTCCTGTTTGAATTCCTGGCTAAAATGGCAACTTGCTGAACTGCAGGTTGTTCCTCTCTGTGAGTGTTGAAATCAATTATAATTGATATTTTAATTATTTTATTAATTTATTCTAAGAAGGTATTTTATTGATTTACTTAAATTAACAAATTTTAATTTTAATTTAAAACTAACTAATTTTTATTTATTAATTTTGACAATTTGGAGAAAGAATAATATGAACGATCCTCTTTTCTCGTATTTTCAGATAGCGCTGTCTCCTATGGAGACAAAATAATACAATTTATTTCTAAAACTGTTGTTACTATGCTAGTGTATTTTGCTTATAAGGATGATAGCCAACAGCGTAACTAAATATCAGTGGAGAGCAGTGCAGAGAGCAAATCTTATTTCTGAATTAACACATGGAATTGAGCCAAGAAAAGTTACAAATGTGAGTTGGTTGTTGGTTGGTCTGCAATCAGTAAGTAGGTTTTCAAAATACGCTTTAAAATAGCTTAAAAGAAATCAACAGCATCTTGATGATCCCAATTATACTGTTCAGTTCTGGAGCAGCCGAGTGAAACTCTTCAGGTTCTGCCCCACAGCGTGGAGCCTATGCAGGTTTGGATAGGAAAGAGCCATCCCCGATGACTCCTGCCAGGACCAATTGAGGATATTCATTTTTGACCTTGATAGGGCAACACTTTCCCACTTAAGATTGATTCACAATCCAGGCTTTTTCCTGGATTCATAGTTCCTGCTTAAAGAGCTGGTGTCATCTGTGACTAGGAAGGCTTTTGTACAACTCTAACTGGTAGACCATCTCACCCTTTCCCAGATTAGGGACACTTCAGACACTTAAGTCACTTGTACCCTAACCATCTTGTGACTTGACTATTGCAATGCTCTCTATATGGGCCTATTCTTGAAAAACACCCAGAAGCTTCAACTGGTTCACAATTGTAATGATATGTAGTAATTGCCTTGGGAGATGGGGGAAGAACCACAACAAGAGGTCTTGGAAGATTCTGTTAATATAATATTACAATAAACTTGAATTACTTCATCTGGGTATACTTCTTGTCTGGACTATCTTTCAAGGCTGACATCAGCCTTCAAGCCCAAAAGATAATTTTTTCTCCCTTATCACCTTTACAGCACAAGAAAGCAGACAGGGTCCTTCTGAGACATTTTTTGCGCCCACAATCATTTTGTGAGCTAGGCTGCCTCTTATCCAATTGTTCCCCTGGCTTCCCCCCCCCCCCCCCCCCCAATCTCCCAAGATCATTCCCACATACTGTTACAAGAATTCAGCAGTGCAAGCAGTTATGGGCATGCCTTAGTTATGTCCATGTAACATCTCTGCTTTATGAGCTATATTGGTTGCCAATTTATTTCCGGGTATGATACAAGGTGCTACTTGTTATCCATATGGCCCTACAAGGTATAGGGCCTGCTTATTTGAGGGAATGTTTGTCTCCCATAACATTTGTCCATACAGTTCAGTCCTTTAGAATTGGAGTGCTCTGTGTTCCTTTGATTACAACAAAACCATCTCTTAGGACCTTGGAAATGTGCCATTTTTATAGCACTCCTGCCCTCTGGAACAAGGTTCTCCGCAGGATCTGAATAACCCTCATCTGTTGTTGTTCAGAAGTGTAGCAAAAAACTGGCTCTCCACCTAAGACTTCAGTGTGAGAGAGTGAGACCTCTCATTTCATCACAATGGCCAAATTTTATCTTACCTTTTAAAGTTTTATCAATTTTATTGTTTGATTATTATGAGTCACCCAGAGTTGTTGAGAATTGGGTGGCATACAAGTTTAATAAATTATTATTATTTGAGGCAATGGAGAAAAATGTAAAGAAAACCTTAGAAAAATAAAGGTAGGGTCTCACAAGATGAAGGATGCAACATTTAAAAAAGAATTGGCAATCCACTAAATGAGCTAGCTCAGGTTCAAGAATTGGCTATAAGCATCTAAGAATCTTAAAATTTCCTTATTAAAACAATGATAAACTTTAATCACTCTCATGTTTATCAGAATTAACTATTGGTGTTAAATAGACATACTGCAAGGGGGTATCAAAAAAATCTTTAAGAGGAAATGCAAGAACAGTAAATAAATATTACCCATTCTGAGAAAGAGGAGGGGGTGAGAAATAACATCAAGATTTTCTTCCCTTAATTCTCTTTGGAATAAGAGTGGGCAGATGGAAACTCTATCAGGCTTTCAGAATTCTGTTATTATAACCTAAAACAACAGAGTTCCAGTAGTCCTAGTGGACGATCCCTTAAACATGAGCCAGCAGTGTCTGGCAGCAGCCAAAAAAGCTAATACAATCCTTGATTGTATAAACAGAGGCATAGAATCAAAATCACGTGAAGTATTAGTATCGCTTTATAAAGCCTTATTAAGGCCACATCTGGAATACTGCATCCAGTTTTGGTCACCACATTACAAAAAAGATGTTGAAACTTTGGAAAAAAGTGCAAAGAAGAGTAACTAAGTTGATTTGAAGAATGGTTGCAGGATTTGGGAATGGCCAGTCTAGAGAAAAGAAGGACTAGGGGGGACATGATAGCAGTATTCCAATATTTGAGAGTTTGCCACAAAGAAGAGGGAGTCAATTTATTTTCCAAAGCACCAGAAGGCAAGACAAGAAATAACAGATGGAAACTAATCAAGGAGAGAAGCAACCTGGAATTAAGGAGAAACTTCCTAACAGTGAGGACAATTAACCAGTGGAACAGCTTGCCTTCAGATATTGTGGGTGCTTCATCACACAAGGTTTTTAAGAAGAGACTGAAATGATATAGGGACTCCTGCTTGAACTGGGGGCTGGATTAGAAGACCTCCAAGGTCCCTTACAGCTCTATTCTGATTGATAATCTTTATTTCCTGACCTGTACCTGAAAAGTCTGGCATTGATTTTTCAGCCTCACTACTTTCTGATTAGTGAAACTTTGACTTTGATCATGGAGATGGTACCAAATCTGTTCTGTTCGTTGGTGGGTAGACATTGACGAGGCGTATTGAACAATGACAAGTCTTTTATTGTACATACAATTGCAAAACAGAACAGAAAATGAAACTAGCTCCCTCCTTCTTATACACGGAGCTTTGGTTAACACCAACCAATGACTGCAAGGCTTTCTCCCGCTCTAAAATAACAACCCTGCCCAGGCCCCAGACATTCTGTCTCTCAGTGGCCATGTGGCCAGCTTGCACCTGCTACACATAATAACTGAGTACATTACACCCCTCCCCCCTTAGCGAGGAGCATACTATACCCCCCTTTTTAAATAGATTTATTTAATAGGCCGCCCCCTGATGGAGGCCACTCCTTTTTCCACTTTCCGTAAGCCATTTCCGTAAGGAGGCTTACCTATTTGTCCCAGCTCCCTTAGCCACCCGCGACCTTCTCAGACGAAGTGCTCTTCCTTTATTCATTAGAGCCTTTGCTACCACGAGCAGTTAATGGAAGCTTTAACCCGCATATGTGGGGCCATAATTTACAGAACATTAGTGCCTGATGATACCTCCCAATGCTTAGCAAGAATTCTGCTCACTTAAGCTAGCACAGACAAAGTCCTCACGTATTCCTTGAGGAATTTGGAAGGTTCTCGGACTCGCTCCGATCTCCGCGGAAGTGCCGCAGTTGCCTGATCTGCAAGCTTGCCCACCGGGCTCGGCAGACCAGGACTTGGGGATCCGTATGAAACGGTCGGAGTTGGGACCTGCAGGCTGGCTTGTTGGTCCAGCTCTGCGTGCCTATTTGGGGTGGTATTCCCCGGATGGGTGGCGTTCCCAGAAGGGGTGGTATTCCCCTGGTCTGTAGAAACAGAAGGTTGGGAGCAGTGTCCTGAATAGGTAACCCCTCCCCGTGGAGAGGCTTGAAAAGCCGATCTCCTGCCATATTCCCTGCGTGTTATGCCCGAGTCAGGAGCCGCCTCGATAGCAAACCCCCTCAACGCTGTTTGCGATAAACCACCATCATGGTCTTGTTGACCGTCCCGACCGTCCCGATCATTCTCGGGAACTTCCTCCTCCCCCAGAGCAGAGCCAGGAGCGGAAGAGTGGCTGGGCAACCGCCAGAGAAGCTGGTCGATGTGGCGCCGCAGCACCCGACCATCATCCAGAACCACTTCGGAGGAGAGCTGGCCAGTGACCCGACAAACAACAGCCACCACCCCCAAGCTACCAGGCCCGTAATTTCGAGCCCAAACTGGATTGCCCAAGTTTAACCACCTCGGTGCCCGCGGCTGGGACACCTGCAGAGCTACCCAGTCCGGGTGCAACCTGTCAAGCTTAGTGATGAGTCTGCGCCCCCAACGGAGCTTGGCGGGGCTTTTGCCCATCGCTGTGCACGGGGTGCTGTGGCAAAGGAGAAAGTCCGCCAACCGCCAACCAGTTGCCGTGCGTTATCCGCTTCAACGATTCTTTCGTTGTCCTCACCATATGTTCCGCTTGACCATTGGATGCCGGGTGAAAGGGTGCCGACGTAGCATGGCAGATTAAGTTGGCCCTCAAAAATGACTGAAACTCCGCTGAAGTAAATTGAGCTCCGTTGTCGGAGACAAATACGTCAGGAAGGCCGTGCGTTGCAAAAATGCCACAAAGCACCTTGATGGTGATAGTGGATGTTGCAACGGACACCAGAGTGACTTCCAGCCACTTAGAGTGACTGTCCACCACAATGAGGAAGAGCTGCCCCTGAAAGAGCCCGGCGTAGTCGATATGAATCCTCGACCAAGGAGCACGAGTTGTTTCCCATCTATGGATAGGGGTTTGGGGCATTTCAGGACGGGACTGCTGGCATGTGTGGCATCCGTGGACCTGGGATTCGACCTCTTTATCGAGCCTTGGCCACCAAAGGTAGCTGCACACAAGCGCCTTCATGCGGACAATTCCTGGATGTCTCTCATGCAGAGAAACAATGACTCTAGCCCTCAATGAGGTCGGAATGACTACTCAACTGCCCCAGAGTATACACCCCTTAAAGGTGGGTAACTCAGATTTTCATTTCCAGAAACTCTGGAATTCCGCACCCGGACACGTGTCCGGCCATCCTGACAATACCCAATTCAACACGTGTGTTAGTGTGTTGTCGGCAGCTGTCTCTGCGGCTACATCCCCCGCATGGAGAGGGGACTCAGGCAAATCTTGAATGGATAGAATGTGGTTTGCCGGTGCTGGGTCAGGCTCGATTTGTTGTAAGGGCAATCTGCTGAGGCCATCTGCGTGGCCCATTTCTTTGCCCAGTTTGTGAATTAAACAGAAATCATATGCCGAGAGGAATATGGACCATCTCAACATTCTGGGTGATAGGATGTGGGGCGTTTGTTTGTTTGTCGTAAACAACCCCAGAAGTGGCTTGTGGTCTGTAAAGACCGTAAAACGGCGACCATAGAAAAAGTCATGGAATTTCTTAATTCCTGCCACTATGGCCAGCGCCTCTCGATCAATTTGTGCGTAGTTGCGCTCAGCTGCAGAAAGGGTTCTAGAATAGTAGGCTATAGGGACTTGCATCCCGTCCACCTTGAGGTGGCTCAACACTGCCCCGATCCCATAAGGAGATGCATCGCAAGCTATGCTAACTGGCAATCTCTCGTTGAAATGAGCCAATACTGCGTTAGATGACAGTAATGCCTTGACCTGAGCAAAACTTCTCTCGTGGACATTCGTCCACTTCCATGTAGCCTGTTTGTCCAAGAGCCGGTATAACAGCTCTGCCACTGCGGCCTTGTGGGGAAGAAAGGCGTGATAGAAATTAAGGAGTCCAAGAAAGGCTTGCAACTCCCCTTTCATTTTGGGGCTGGGTGCCTGATGAATCGCCTTTAACTTGGACTCAGCAGGGTGGATGCCTTCGGCGTCTATCCTGAACCCGAGAAACTCCGTGGAAGTAACTCCAATCTTACATTTTTCCTTTTTAAGTCGTAAGCCCGCTTCATGGAACCACTGCAACACTTCCCGTAGCCTGTCGGCCAGGACTTCGACTGATTCCCCTGCGATGAGGACATCATCGAAGTAGGGGCATACACCCGGAATGTTTCAGAGCGTGCACTCCATGACACTCTGGAAGATGCCTGGGGCTACATTAACCCTGAATTGCAACCTCCGCACCTTAAAAGCTCCCCGGTGTGTTACGATTGTCTGGGCCTCTGCGGTGGCGTTGTCCACCGGCAGCTGTTGATAGGCCTGAGCCAAGTCTAACTTAGCAAAAATGCGACCTCCCTTGAGGGATGCCAGAATATGGCTGACTACCGGCACCAGGTAGGAATGCTGCTGTAAAGCTTTATTCAAGGTGCATTTGTAGTCAGCACAGATTCTGACTTCTCCGTTGGCCTTAAGTGGCGTGACGATTGGGGTTTCCCATGGACTGCTATCCACATGTTCTAATATGCCTTGTTGCAACAGCTTGTCCAGCTCGGTGTCAATTTGATGCTTCAGCGCAAAGGGCACCCGGCAAGGTTTAATCCTCACTGGAGTGACAGAGGGATCTAACCTCAAAGCGATAGGTGAACCCTTGTATTTTCCTAGTTCCTGGTTAAACACGTCCGAAAACTTCTCACACACTTTCGCCAGGTCGACCATTTGCAGACTATGAAGTCCGGTCACCTGAATCCCCAAAGCCTCGAACCAATCAAGTCCGATTAGGCTCGTGCGGTTTCTGTCGACTACAACGATATCTAACGGACCCTTGAATCCCTTGAATTGTACCCCCATCGTGGCCTCCCCCTTGACAGGAATGCTAGAGTTCTGAAAATCTGTTAGAACCAGATTCAACGGCCTGAGCTTAATCCTTTGGCCGCTTCTCCCACAGATTTGCTTAAGTGTGCTCAGAGAAATTATGGACAGGGCCGAACCCATGTCCAATTCCATTCTCAGGGGGACCCCTTGAAGCCTGACTTCAATGTGCAGCTTCTTTTTTAATGGCCGGTGAGCCCCGTCCTCTGAATGCTTCTTCTACTGGCACAGAACCCCACCCTGTTTTGGCTGGGGACCCCGGTACCTCTCCGAGGCAACTCTTCCTTAGGGTTTGTTTTTCCTCGGCCCAAACAGACCGTGGCGATGTGGCCCTGCTTGCCACACGCCCAACAATTGGCAGCACAGAAATGGCAGTCCGCTCATTTGTGCCGACCCCCACACCCAATACACCGCTGGAAAGGATCTGTCTTGTCAGGAAACCGAGGGGGGCCTTTCGCTGGGGGTCGCGGCAGTAGATCGACTTCTTGATCTGATGCGGCATCTTCCTCCGATCCTGCGTCCTTGTGGTGGACGACATGCAGTGGCTGAAAGTTCTTTGAGAGGCGCAAGGTCTGCATGGCTCCTCCAGCTGCCTCTTCAGTGGTTATCTCGCGCAATGCGTCTTGGAAAGAAATTGTCTCTTTAGCAAAAATCTTTTGCTGTAGTTCACGACTCCTTAGGCTGCACACCAGACGATCTCGCAATCGTTCCTCCAAATATTTAAAATCACATGGACTCGCCGCTTGGCGAACAGCCGCGATGAACTCCGCAGCGGATTCTCCCGGGCGCTGGTCCCGCTGCTCCAAAGCGTGTCGCCATGCGATGACCAACAGCTTTGGCTGGAAATGCTGCTTTAGCATTTTCTTCAGGTCACCGTACGTCACAGCCTCCAGCGGCGCAGGGGACATTAAGTTCTCTGCTATCTCAAAAACGGCTTGGCCGCACACGCAGAGGAGCGTTGCAGCCTTCAACTCGTGTTCCTGAATCTGGTTGACCCTGAA